>JARYMX010000528.1:0-18577 GCA_030169165.1 Centaurea solstitialis | reverse complement strand
TATCTTTATAGAATTTGGAAATGGATAGTAACTTCAATATTTTAATTTTCACAAAGGGAAACATACAAGTAAATTTCAATAACAAACCATATGAGTGAATCAATTACATCCAAGACATCACTTGTATCACATTCATATCACATTAACTGTTTAAGCTTAACCGTTAACTGTTTAACCTCGTCCGGTTATAACCGATTACGTTGTTGGGTTTTTGAGGGTTCCCTCGGGTCAAACTGACACGAGGACTATCATGGATCACGAAACCTTACTGGTTCAATAAATCCTACAGATCTGATAACCAAGCTGGTAAAAGACCTATATGATCAAAACACACTGATTTGATCTTATGCGGAAGCGTTTAAGCTAAAAACCCTAAACTAGCTTATGGATCTTAATCGTTTAATTTAATTAATTTTAACAGTTATAGTGGATTTACCTGGATTGCTTGAGAATTGATCCACCAATGAACAACCTACGAATTGTTCCTCTAGCAGAACTGAATGAAAACCCGAAGACTGAGAAACCGAGCTGGTATCTCGAGGGAAGGGGGCGGCGCCGGTTTTAGGAAGGAGAGAGAGGGGATTGGAAACTGATTTATGAGTTGGTTTCAATTGAAAAACTTAATTTTTCCTTAAACCCATAAGCCTTATTTATATGGAGGAAAAATACAGTTTGAATAAGATTCAGTTTCCTTATATTAATTATCTCATTCTTTTCTTTCTGGAACAGAATTTGCTTATGATAATTACCTATATATATATATTTATCTAATATATATATAATACTATTAATCAACTATTATATATTTATTTTATCAAATAAATATACAATATACTTAACTAATTAATAACCCTCCAACTTTGGGATTTCTGACTGAAATTACCCAACTGATTTATAATTGACTATTATAAATCCTAACTCTCCATTTCTGGGTTTCATATAACTTATTCGATTTATAGGTCCTCACAGGTGTGACCCTCAAGTGTCTTGTAACATTGGATGTGTAATTACTTGGTTTGTCAACTCTGCACATAATTCCTAACAGACTCCCACTTGTGCAAGTTGGCAATACCGCCTTGATTACACGGACCTAAGGAGGCCCCTAGACAGGCACTTAGGCTAACCAGGTTACAAGAACTCTTATACCCAGACTGGTGATATAAACATTCCGTAAGGAAATAGTATCTATGAACTACTGTTCATTGATTAGGTATATCTTGGCTTTTCCTTTTGCATCACGATATTTCATCTGTGAGTATGAGCTTGGAAAGTGTCAACTCTTAAATACTCAAGATTCTTGTTTTCTCGACTATCCGACTTTTACTGATAGGTAAACGACAAAGAACTAATCAGTTCGTTTGGGCATGGCCATGCACTTCATCAGTATATTCAGTCAGTCAAGATGGGCCCAGAAATATCTCTCTTCAAAGAAGAGGTGCAAATCCCATCTTGCATATCTGCCTTTAACACCACAGCTTCCGCTGAATCTAGTTACGCCCTTTATAGCCACCCTGTTACGGCGTAGCGGTTGAGTGCACTAAGTATTCAGTGGTCCTCATGATATCAAATCAGATACCTCAGGTGATAGGGACAACCACTGTGAGATTTACTTATGACTGACTCCAAGAAGTAATCTCAACTGCGGATCACGTCCGATATTTGCTACTCTATCAAATATCTGTGCAACTTTTAGTCTACAACGCTTGTAGCTGTTATTTAGCAACTAATCATAACCACCTAAAAGTTCACAATGACTTTAACACCTTATCGGGTTCCCACCACGATAAGTCGTCACGGACAAATTTTGAATGAAAAACTGGAAACAGTTTCATTCCTGGATTATAAAACATGCAAAATATAAAAGTGATAAAGAAATTAATTTTGTATAGTCCATACTACACGCTGTAATAATAACAAAATTAAATGTCTTTTCTTTAATAACTTTTATGATATCTATTTAACGTTTGTTAAATACTGATCTAAAATGAAGTATCACCTATCTTTCAGTTTAAATCCTTTGATCAAAGTTTACCATTTTAATCAAAGTGATAACCAAATAATACAAGTCTGTTGATATTGTCTACTTGTATCTGCTAATCATTGTTTTGCAAACACTTTAAACACAAAATTAGACTTCTATCATATTCCATGAACTTGGAGACCTGGAATAACTACCAGTTCCTGAATATGTAAAACTAAACTGCAACTTTCCTTAGTTGCTATGTAGATGAATGATTCCTATCTGAAATCAGATTCCATTTTACTCTACTGGTAAATTCACTGGAATTCTATATTTAATCCAACACTTTAATTATTGATTTAAAAGTCAATCACGTCTTTCCTTTGTTTCAAGGATCTTGAAACTTTTATCCTTTTGGCTATAAGGTAAATTATATCTTATGAATTCTCATCCTACCTGGATCATAAATTCCGAGATATATTGAATCAATAATTATATCTCTTATTCTTTATCTCAGACTAGATAGAGAATAAACTGGGATCCCACTAACCTATATGAAAACTGATTATTACTCAAAATTCACTATTGACTCAGTCAAAGTTTTGATTAGTCAATTCTATTTTAAGTAATACACTTGAGAATTTTGTTGTTTATAAAACTTAACTGGATTTTGTTAAATCCTAATTCCAAAGCTTGGAATTTCCCTAGTTTTATAAATATTGTTATTAACGCTATCTGAGTTAATATCCTAAATTCTTTTCTAAACATTTGAATATTTAAAATATCATACACATTCTTAAAGAATTTCGTGTGTTTTGATAGTTTTCATATAAATCACTTCAATTTAATAAAGATTATTGAAGTAACTATAACAGGCAATAACTAGGATCTTATTAAGTCAAAACTTGACTCTGCCAAAATCTTCATGCATAACAGATATTTATTCAAGACAATAACTTATAAATTTTAAAATTATTCAATAAATTATAAGTATTTAAAAGTAACCATAAATAAAACAACTGTTTCATAAATAAAAATTGTCTTGAAAAATAAATGTCTAGAAATGAACTTTCATCTTGATCTTTTGCAATTCCTGGGCACATCACTTCTGACCACCTGCAATAGTCATTTGCTCTAGGTATCAGTACACTTGTAAACTAACAAGTAAGAAGTGACAAACTAAAGCAATCACAAACATCTGAGGTTTACATACCTTCTTCATGACGCTTTGGGCAATTCTGCCTCCAGTGACCGATCTCATTGCATGTGAAGCAGCGGTTCTCGGTCCTAGCTTTGTTTGGCTTGACCTTCTTGCCCTTGCCCTTGCCTTTGCCTTTCTTGGGTGCACTTTGGACGGCCTGAACTGGTCCCTTCCCTTTACTGGTGCTAGTATGCCCACTTTTCTTTTTCACCCCTTCGTCTTTTACCATCAAGACATCCTTGGTCTTGTTCTTGTTCCCCATATTCAATTCAGCTGTCTTAAGCATGGAGTGTAATTCTGTTAGGATTATGTGCGAGACAGTAACGGGGTTATCGTGTCCAATGTTATAAGACACTAGTAGGTCACACTGCTGCACACCAAAATGAGAATGTTTGGATTAAGGGAAATAATTAATTGGTTAATTAATTATTTAGAGAGAAAAAGAAATAAATAATTAGTTAAATTATTTATAGGTTAATTAATCAGTTAGATTAATTAATGAGGTAATTATCAAAAAGAATAATTATGGAAAATATCTATTTGATAATTATCAGGTATTTGATTTGGAATCAAACACTGCCTTATTTAATTGATATCATCAATATAAATAAAGGCTTAGGGGCTTTGATGAATCAATGATTTTACAACTGAAAAACTCAGAAAACTCTCTCTCTCTCCCTCTCCCAAAACCGGCGCCGAAATCCAGTTAGGAGGAAGGTTTGCGTTTTGCTTTTCGGGTAATCCTTAACGGTGGTCTAGCAACCCTCTCGACCGGTGCCAGTAGCGGTGTACCCCCTGCTTGCAATTCAGAGTTATTGTTCGTAAAAGGTAATCCACTGAAACACCCTTAATTGTATCTGTATGGTTTAGGATTGGATCCTCGATTGGGAATCGGGTTTTTGTTATCCGCTGTGCATGTTCTTGTATCCCTCGATTCCCAACAGTGGTATCAGAGCCACTTCCTAAAACCTTCAGATCAGGTTTATCAGTTTAATAGGTTTAAAAATTTTAATTTGTTCATTATCAAAATTAGATTTTTGTATAAACCTAGACTGCAGTGGTAATCGACGGCAGTTAGCTGATCAAATCACCAAGCACCACCGTACACCACCGCCGGCGACACCACAGTTAGTGGTAGCCGGCGGCTGCCCTCTTGTCGCACCACCACGCCGCACCACAGATCGTGGACGCGGCTGTGGTCGGTCTCACGCACCACACCACCGTATGTGGTGGTGGTGGCGATTGATGATGGTTGCGATGAACATCGATGAAAGCCGCACCACCGATTAGTGGTGGCGGCGACTGTTTTGACCGCCGATCGGCGATGGTGGCGATAACCACTGTCGTCGACAGTGGCGGTGGCGGTTTTTTGGTTGTAGCCACCACACCACCGTTTGTGGTGGTGGCGGCAATCGACGACGGTCTTAACAAAAACGAACCGCCGCACCACCGATTTGTGGTGGCGGCGGCGATAGATAGTGGCGATAGATTATTGCCTCGATCAATCGATGACCACCGATCGACTGTGGTGGCCGATTGCCACTAGCGGTCACGGTGGTGGTATTGTTGCCGTACGCCGCGCAAGGCGGTGGTGGCGCTAAGCCACTGCTGCCGCCGGCAGCCGTGCGGACTGGTCGCCGATCGGCGATGGTGGCCCAAGGCTGCTGTTAGTCGATTAGCGATGGTGGTTGGTCGTTTGTTGTGCGCCGATCACGGCGGCGGTGGTAGCGATGTTGTTACCGCTGTCGCCGACTGATCAGAGGCGGCAACGACAGATGGTGGTGTATTCAGTTTTTTCGTTGTTATCGTTAACGGGTATCAGTTTGAAATCCGTTTCCGGATAATTTTTCAAATAAAGGATCGTTTTACCAGATAAAGGTTAAAACGATTCAGGATAAGTTTTAATTGATTGTTTTAATTAATTAGTGTTATAATTATTAAATTAAAATTCAGATGTGTTTTAATTTATTTAATTATATGATAAGTCATAGCTGAACCCTTTTTGGACCCGTGGTTGTGTTTTATTTTTCCGTTTTAGAATAGTTGGGAGGCCTGCGAGCCATTTACAACCCTTTTGTAATTTTAAAGTTTTATTAGAATAGTTGGGAGGCCTGCGTGCCATTTGAACCCATTTGTAATAATTACTTTAATTGCATCAAGACGGAGACAAGACGACGACCATGGATCTCGGAGCCAGTGGGAGTGCCAGAAGTTGAAGACTTTTGTCACTTAGGGATTGAGACCGTTGTTTTGTGTTGGCTCACAAAACAACATTAGTTTAAGGGTTTAAGCTATGACTGTGCTGTTTATATTTAAATTGCGTGGTTGTTTAATTTACGTAATTATTATTAAATATAAATTGCCCCTTTTTGAACGGATTGTTTAAAAATTAAAAGGATACAAATACAGCTAGTGTTTGGATCCAGTTTTTCAAAGTTTTTGGAAATAGAAAACTGGCAATTTAGACCCTTGTTAAAAATCATAGATTAGTAAGTGCAACCCACTTTAGGGGCACTTCCGGTGTAAGGTACATAGGGCGTTGTAAGTGCTCACACTATGAACGCCCGTGTTCAAACCGAAACTGGAAGGAGATAAAACTCTGCGAATTATCTCCGGGTGGTACCGGCCAGAGTTTGTCCAGGTCCCGGGTGGTGCAATCTATTTTGGTAATTATTTGTTCACTGGGTGGTACCAGGCCAAAATGCACTAGAGGGACTAAATATGCACGGATTATTGATATCCGATGTCCCGACGATCTAGAAGTCGTATTTTCAGATAGGGAATACGATTGGTATAGTGTTACCTACCATAGATCGCATGAGTCGGTATGACATGATCACATGCTTCCCGACGCATGTGAAATATGGATTCTAGTCTAATAAATTTATTTTAAGGGTAATAATTTATTAGAATTATATAATTATAAACTAAAACTGGAATTTTATATTCTTCTGTAGATGTCTCAAATTAGTATTCCGTTTTATTCACCTGAAGAGTCACTTCGCCTTATTACGGGCAAGTGGAAGCTTACGGGCCATAACTTTCCAGTTTGGAAGTTACACTTGAGGAACGTTTTATGTGCCCAGGATAAGCTTTATGTGATCAACAAACCCGTATCACGACCTAAAAGCAATGCCCCTGAAGAGGAATTTGCTGAGTATTTTAGATACTTGACAGATGAATCGGATGTAATGTCCATTCTGATTTTCTCTATGTCACCCGAGTTCACGGGAGATTTAAGAGTTAAATCATGTCACGAGGTTGTGAGAGATGTGGAGAACCAGCTAGGTCTCTACAAGCATACGGGAAAGCTATTGATCATGCAAGAGATTCTCTCCCTGAAGCTACAGAAGGGTCAGTCAGTTAAAAACCATCTTGTTGATATGAGAAGGCTTTTTAAATGTTTATCACGTCTGGGGTACAAGATGACTCAGGAAGAGTTAGTGTATCTCATGTGGTTCTCCCTCACAAAGGAAGTTCAGGACACAGCTAGTGCCTACATGAAGGAACCAAAGAGCGACGTGGATAAAGTTCATGAAGATATCCTGGCCAGTCTAGAGCCAGTACCCGAACCTGCGAATCTCATGGACACTGACATAATAGATGAGCTGGGAGATCTGAGTTGCCCAGAGTGCGGCAGCGAGGATATTTGCGAGCACTCGATGAACATCGACCAGATGGATATCGGTTTACCCGATACTCCAGGTATCTTTATGATAGATTGCTTAATCACTTCTTATGAATCATGGGTAATTGATACAGGCAGTGGTAACCACATTTGTAATCATTTACAGGGATTCACTAGAAGAAAGACTCTGAGGAAGGACCGTTCGAACCTACGAGTGGGCGAAGGCACTCCGTTGATTGCTGAAGCCGTGGGATCTTATAGTCTTAGTTTACCCTCGGGTCTAGTTTTGGAACTGAATAATTGTTATTATATTCCAAATATGATTAAGAATGTATTGTCTTTTGATTTGTTGGTAGACCAAGGCTTTTACTATAAATATTCTTATAAAATGATTTCGGTTTTTAAAGATAATATTTTCTATTTTAAAGCTACACCCGTAGATGGTCTATACACTGTAAATCTTAAAGACAACAATAGTGAAATCTATCATATAAGTAAGCGATCCAAGGATATTGAGGATCAGACTTACCTCTGGCATTGTCGTTTGGGCCATATAAACAAGAAACGCGTTGAACTACTCCTAAAGGGAGGTTTTCTTGGCGATTTCGAGTACAAACCTTTTGATAATTGCGAATCTTGTTTATCTGGTAAAATGACAAAGCAACCTTTCAACAGTGAGAACGAAAGGGCTACTGACTTGCTTGAAATAATCCACACAGATGTATGTGGACCTTTCAGTCATGTAGCAAGAGGAGGATACCGGTACTTCATTACCTTCACTGACGACTTCAGTAGGTATGGATATGTCTACTTGATGAGACATAAATCTGAAACCTTTGAGAAATTCAAGGAATATCAGAATGAAGTACAGAATCTACTTGACAAAAGGATCAAGTTTTTGCGGTCAGATCGTGGTGGCGAATATCTCAGTGATGAGTTTGACAATCATCTGATGGAGTGTGGGATTGTATCCCAACTTACACCTCCGTATACACCTCAGATGAACGGTGTATCAGAAAGGAGAAATCGTACCTTACTTGACATGGTACGAACGATGATGTGTCATTCTTCGCTGCCAGTATCATTCTGGGGACACGCGCTCGAAACAGCAGCACACATACTGAACAGAGCGCCAACAAAGTCGGTAGAAAAGACTCCATACGAGTTGTGGAAGGGTAAGAAACCCAACATATCTTTTCTAAAAATTTGGGGTTGTGAGGTTTACGTCAAACGACCTACCTCAGAAAAACTCAAACCCAAATCCGACAAGTGTTTCTTCGTTGGATATCCCAAGACCACCGTGGGATATTATTTCTACAACCCAGAAGAGAACAAAGTGTTTGTTGCTCGAAATGGAAAATTTCTGGAAGAAAAGTTTCTCAGTTTAGAGAACACCAGAAAGGATGTAGATCTACAGATAGTAGACGAAGAAAACACTACACCAGTTGTTGAGCCAGAAATTCAACATAACAATGTTGAACCTCAATCAGAGCCGATTGAGGAAGTGCAAACACAGGACCTTCGCAGATCCAGCAGGGTAAGACAAGAACCAGATAGGTATCTTGGGTTCCTAGTCTCTCAAGAGAGCGGAGACTTAAATGAACCAACATCCTATGGAGAAGCTGTATCAGGCAGTGAGTCTGAACAATGGCAGGAAGCCATGAAGGCCGAGATGCAATCCATGTATGACAACCAAGTCTGGGAGTTGACTGATTTGCCACAACACTGTAAGGCTGTTGGACGCAAATGGGTTTTTAAGAAGAAAACCGACATGGATGGAAATGTACACACCTTCAAGGCCAGACTGGTCGCAAAAGGATTCACACAAACTCATGGTATCGACTATGATGAAACCTTTTCACCAGTGGCCATGTTAAAGTCAATTAGGATTCTAATGGCCATCTCAGCGTACTTTAACTACGAGATTTGGCAAATGGACGTCAAGACAGCCTTTCTAAATGGAAAGTTAACAGAAGACGTCTATATGGAACAACCAGAGGGGTTTGAAGATCCTAAGAATCCTAATAAGGTGTGTAAACTGCTAAAATCTATTTATGGATTAAAGCAAGCATCTCGAAGCTGGAACTTACACTTCGATGAGCGAATCAAAGAGTTTGGCTTCGCTAAAAGTGAGTTCGAGCCATGTGTTTACACTAAGTTCAGTGGGAGCATAGTAACCTTCCTGGTCTTGTATGTAGATGACATACTACTCATAGGAAACAATGTACCAACTTTACAGAGTGTTAAAGAATGGTTAAGTAAATGTTTCCAGATGAAAGACCTTGGAGAAGCCGCTTATATACTAGGTATAAAGATCTACAGAAACAGATCTAAGCGGCTTATCGGACTTAGTCAGAGTACATACATTGACAAAGTACTGAAAAGATTCAGGATGGATGAATCCAAGAAAGGATTCATTCCAATGCAACATGGCATAGTGTTAAGTAAAACACAGTGTCCTGTTTCTAGTGAAGATCAGGACAGGATGAAATCGGTCCCATATGCTTCTGCAATTGGATCAATTATGTATGCCATGCTATGTACTAGGCCCGATGTTGCTTACTCAGTAAGTGTTACGAGCAGATACCAACAGAATCCAGGTGAGCCCCATTGGGTGGCTGTCAAGAACATTCTCAAATATCTGAGAAGAACGAAAGAAATGTTCTTGGTCTTTGGAGGTTCTGAGGATGAAATTGGTGTCACAGGATACTCTGACGCTAGTTTCCAGACCGACAGAGATGACTTCAGGTCACAGTCAGGGTACGTCTTTACCCTAAACGGAGGTGCGATCTCGTGGAAGAGCTCGAAGCAGGACACGATTGCAGACTCAACTACAGAGGCAGAGTACATTGCAGCATGTGATGCGGCAAAGGAAGCTGTCTGGCTGAGGAATTTTCTATCGGATCTCAGAGTGGTTGCCAGTATCTCGAGACCGATAGATATATTCTGTGATAACTCAGGAGCCGTGGCGCAAGCAAAGGAACCTAGAGAGCATCACAAGTCGAGACACGTGCTCAGGAAGTATCACCTCATCCGAGAGATCATTGGAAGAGGAGATGTAAGAATATGCAAGATTCCAACAGAAGACAATGTCGCAGATCCGCTGACAAAGCCACTAGCAAAGGCAAAGCATGAGGCACATGCGAATTCCATTGGGATGCAGTACCTGGAAGCCAGTAGCTAGTACTTAGTTTATTAATTATTACTATAGTCTAATTTAGAAACAATGTAATCATGTAAAGTTTTTATTTCACAGTGTGTTGGAAATAAATGGAGGTTTTAATTTCATGATTATTCTAAATTAACTATTTTTCGCATATTTAACGTATCCTTGATTCTACAAAGTCTTGTATGAAATCTAAATTTCCGTAGCCACTTATTGAAATGGGAATTTCAATAGGGAGTTTAACGCTATTATAAATACTTGATGATTTATTCAAAGTAGAGAGTAAAAGCACAAGTGATGTGACCAAGTATTTATAGATACTCATCAGAGTGTTTGAGTATTGGAAGTGACCAGTAATCAAGTCTGCTTCATGGAGCCTCAGTCATAGGCACTGACTTGATAGGTTGTCCTCAGACCTGAGATACTTGGTTTGGGAACACGAGGACCACTGTACTCTTAGCACGTACTAACGCTGCACCGTAACTGGGTGGCTATACGGGACGTGACTAGATGCAGCGGAAGCCGTGGATCCAAATGCAAGTAGTCAAGAAGGGATTTGCACCTCTTTCAAAAGAGAGATATTTCCGGGCCCCTTGACGATTAAGATTGGCAGAAAACGCGTGGCCACGCTCGGATAGAATAACAGGGGTTATTTAGTAATATCCGTTACTGCAGGCAATCGAAATCAGAGTCAAGAAATACTTGATTTTAAGAAATGAATCCTCCACTCCATGTCTTAAATCACTTTAGAAATATCGCGTGCAAAAGGAATGAACCTGTGTACAAATTCAAGCGTGAATTGTATCTCTGAATATAAGAGATCTTATAACCTGGTTAACCTAAGCGTCTGGCTAGGGACCTCCTTAGGTGAATGATAACAGTTCAGTTACATGTCTAGCACAAGTGGGAGTCTGTTAGGATTATGTGCGAGACAGTAACGGGGTTATCGTGTCCAATGTTATAAGACACTAGTAGGTCACACTGCTGCACACCAAAATGAGAATGTTTGGATTAAGGGAAATAATTAATTGGTTAATTAATTATTTAGAGAGAAAAAGAAATAAATAATTAGTTAAATTATTTATAGGTTAATTAATCAGTTAGATTAATTAATGAGGTAATTATCAAAAAGAATAATTATGGAAAATATCTATTTGATAATTATCAGGTATTTGATTTGGAATCAAACACTGCCTTATTTAATTGATATCATCAATATAAATAAAGGCTTAGGGGCTTTGATGAATCAATGATTTTACAACTGAAAAACTCAGAAAACTCTCTCTCTCTCCCTCTCCCAAAACCGGCGCCGAAATCCAGTTAGGAGGAAGGTTTGCGTTTTGCTTTTCGGGTAATCCTTAACGGTGGTCTAGCAACCCTCTCGACCGGTGCCAGTAGCGGTGTACCCCCTGCTTGCAATTCAGAGTTATTGTTCGTAAAAGGTAATCCACTGAAACACCCTTAATTGTATCTGTATGGTTTAGGATTGGATCCTCGATTGGGAATCGGGTTTTTGTTATCCGCTGTGCATGTTCTTGTATCCCTCGATTCCCAACAAATTCTGCTATTGACTTCTCCATGTTATTCATGTTGTAATTGACTACAAAGGGCCTGTAGTCTTCTGACAGTGAGTTGAGTATAGTATCCGTTGCTAGCTGCAACGGAACTGGGTGACCAAGCCTTTCCAGATGATCCAAGTGCCGTTTCATTTTCATAACATGGTCACTTACTGATGTCCCTTTAACCATCTTGCATTCATTAAATGTTTTTGTGGCGTCGTAACGTTCTGTACGAGCCTGTGTCTGGAACATGTCCCTCAGCTGGCGGATCATGTCATAAGCATTTGTGTTTATGAGCCCTGCTTGCAGATCTGGGCTCATAGTTGCAAGCATGAGACAGGCGACATCCAGTAGATCATCTGAATGCTTCTTGTGGGCATTCCTGGCAGCAGCCGGAGCAGTTGCTGGAGGAGCCTCCCCAAGAGGCTCTTCAAGGACATACCATTTCCTTTCGTGTCTGAGCACAATCATCAGATTGCGCTCCCAGTCAAGGAAATTGGAGCCGGTTAACTTGTCCTTTTCTAGGATAGAGCGGAGGGAAAGATTGTTAGTGCTGGTAACAGTGCTTGCCATCTACACACATTAAAACTTTTGGTTTTTAGCAACTGTAAATAGATTAAATTCCAATAAATATCAATAAACCCTTAAATGATCAATTTATTGGACTAGGATCCTTATTTCATACGTCCTGATGTGCGGTATGTTCTTGCTCCATCAGGCCCGTATTCATTTCGGTAGGTAAGGACTTTTACCAATCATATCTAACTGATATGACTCCTAGATCTTTTCGGAACCACGGTAATTATCCGTACATGTTTCGGTTCCTCTTAGTGCATTTTGGCCCGGTACCTCCCGGTGAGCTTTACAGTACCAAAATAGATCTCACCATTTTGGGGACCTGATCACTTTACTCTGGCCGGTACCACCCGGAGATAATTCGCAGAGTTATGTAACCCCTTCAGCTTCAGTTTGAACACTGACGTTGAATGTGTGATCACTTACAACGCCTGTGTACCTTACGTCGTAGGTGCCCCTGGATGGGTTGCACTACTGATCTATGATTTTCGGGGTTTTGAAAAACTTTATTTCCAGGATTTTTGATAAAAATTTTAAAAAACTGATTGTCATAAAGGCTACTGATGTTTTAAACTAACTGTTTTAAACATACATGCTATTTCAAAACTAACTCTTCTAAAAACACTTGCTAATTAAAACTAACTGTTTTAATAGCACCCCCTAGTTGATTAAAACTAACTGTTTTTGTCAACTTACCTTTTATATGAAACAATCATTTATAGGTTTAAAATAAAATCTACCGTTTTGAAAAAGGTTCAAAAACTGATAATTTTAAATATAGAAACCTATATGCTTTTGTGATATAACCTAGTTTTAAAATAACCTATCTATTTAAAACTTCATGCAAGATATCACAAATAAACATTCAATCATGCAATTAAATAACAATTAATCACATAATAGCCAATTATAGTTTTTGCCAACGTTTGTTTCCTAGAGACCAATAATGACCTATTCTTAAAAAACTTGTGTAGCTCCCACTGGCCTTGTCATCTTCGTCTGGACTCCTGGAAGGAGGAAGAACTTCCAATAGCTCCCACTGGCCTCACCATCTTGTAAGAATAAGGGAAAAATAGAATTATCTATCCTAAGGTCATTATTACATAAGGGGTTGTAAATGGCACGCAGGTCTCCCCGTAAATATGTCAAGGGTCTAAGTTGGCAAACACTATAATAGACACATATATATATATATATATCCAAACTGAGATGCATATATAGAATTCAAGCAATTACGCAATTATATATAAAGCATAAATAAGCAATAAGCGAGAAATAAACATAGATCCGTTAAAATTATCTTGTCTCAATTATCACAAAACTTGGTTTTAACTGATTTATAAAAACAAAACTGTTTTATAAACCAATATTAAAGATTATCTTATAAATCGTAAAATATTTGCCTTTTATCAAAATTTATATCAAACCGGGTTTACCGATCAAATTTTAAAAATACTGGCCTTTATGTTTTAATTAATTAGAAAAACACGATATTAGGCTCATTTTGACAGGTCAGAATTTATTTGATAAAAGTTTCCCAAATAAACTTATTTTTAAACAAAAATAATTTCGGATAAGATTAGCTTAAAACCAAACGAGCCCCCTTTTATGGGCCATGACTTGGTCCAAAGAACTGGGCTTTGGGCCTGATAACAGAACTTGGCCCAGACTGACGAAAAACCCTAGACGGATAGCTTGGCAGCACTGCTCGCACCGCGAATGCACGGTCTTGCGCTGTAAAGGGAAAGACTGGCTCGCAACGCGAAAGTCCTCGTCAGGGACCTGTTCGCGCCGCGAGGCCTCCCTTTTGGTTGCTGTTATTGCCATCGATCAACTATCACCGTTTAACGGGTACCGGTGAAAAACAATCACGCCACCACCATTGCCATTGACATCAGCAGCCATGGCTGCCATCGTCTTTCGGCGGTCTCAAAACCGTCGATTGCCACCACCATTACGAACGGTGGTGTGGTGGTCGTGACGGCAGTAGTAGTATTTACCACCACCACCGCCGCCTCCTACGGCTTCGGTGATTTGTTCAATCGATCGCCACCACAGTGGCTTTCGATTTCGATCGCGATCACCGCCACCACAAACGGTGGTGCGGTGGTTGATCCAAGCCGTAGCCAGCGCTATTGCAAACGCCGCCACCGTCACTTCCGACGATCGTCACCCACAGGTGGCGATTGGTGTTTCTCGATCGAGTAACAGTCGCTTCGTCTACCCGGTTTAACCGGCGACGACGATAACGAAAAACGCCACCGCCGCCACCGTCTTTGCCGCTAATACTTGCGGCGGCTATCGAGAACGAACACCGCCTCCTTCACGGCTGTGATCGGCGGTTTGACGCCACCACCACTACTCTGTGGTTTGATCGAGGTGTGGCACCCGGTGACCGCATCGCTTTGCGGCCGGCGATCGAATGGCCGTCGCCACCACCGTAACCGGCGGTCTGGCTTGGCAGTTACGAAAACGCCGCCGCCACCTCTCTGGTGTTTGGCTGGGCGTTCGCCACCGCTAGATGCGGTGGTTATCGCCGTTTTCCCGTCGCTGTAAATTCCGCCATCCACCACCGCTACTGCGGTTTTCTGGTGGTTGCGGGTTTCATCCACCACCGCCACTACCACCATCGCTGCTGCGATTGGTGGCTGGCTGCATTCACCGATCTGGTGATGCAGCCGTGGCTTGGGTGCGGTGGTTTGCGGGCACGGTGCTTTCGCCACCAAGCCGGCTGTCACCGAGAGCCACTACCAAGCTGGTGGTTCGGCCGGTATTAGGACTGACAGCCAACGCCGCCACTACCATGCTGGCGGTTCGGCTACGGCCACCGCCAGGCTTGGTGGTTTGGGGTTCGGTGATTTTTCGTACAATAGATAAAATAAAAAATCAAAATTTTTTATATAAACCATGATAAAATCAGATTTTTTATAACTTGATATGCAAGAATTAATCTTAACGGATTGATACGAGAATAAATTAAAACTTAAAACGATTGGACCAGACGCTCTGATACCACTGTTGGGTTTTTGAGGGTTCCCTCGGGTCAAACTGACACGAGGACTATCATGGATCACGAAACCTTACTGGTTCAATAAATCCTACAGATCTGATAACCAAGCTGGTAAAAGACCTATATGATCAAAACACACTGATTTGATCTTATGCGGAAGCGTTAAGCTAAAAACCCTAAACTAGCTTATGGATCTTAATCGTTTAATTTAATTAATTTTAACAGTTATAGTGGATTTACCTGGATTGCTTGAGAATTGATCCACCAATGAACAACCTACGAATTGTTCCTCTAGCAGAACTGAATGAAAACCCGAAGACTGAAAAACCGAGCTGGTATCTCGAGGGAAGGGGGCGGCACCGGTTTTAGGAAGGAGAGAGAGGGGATTGGAAACTGATTTATGAGTTGGTTTCAATTGAAAAACTTAATTTTTCCTTAAACCCATAAGCCTTATTTATATGGAGGAAAAATACAGTTTGAATAATATTCAGTTTCCTTATAGTAATTATCTCATTCTTTTCTTTCTGGAAAAGAATTTGCTTATGATAATTACCTATATATATATATTTATCTAATATATATATAATACTATTAATTAACTATTATATATTTATTTTATCAAATAAATATACAATATACTTAATTAATTAATAACCCTCCAACTTTGGGATTTTTGACTGAAATTACCCAACTGATTTATAATTGACTATTATAAATCCTAACTCTCCATTTATGGGTTTCATATAACTTATTCGATTTATAGGTCCTCACAGGTGTGACCCTCAAGTGTCTTGTAACATTGGATGTGTAATTACTTAGTTTGTCAACTCTGCACATAATTCCTAACATACGTAACCGGTTAAGGATCAACTAAGACTATTTTTTTTTAAACTTTATAAATTATTTAAACATTATAAATTTAAAATAGAGGAGAGTTGAGAGAGTTAAACTTGCGAGAAACAAAGAAGAGTCGAAACTCGAGAACACGAAATCACAAATTATAGCGAGAATTTTGCGTTTTTCGAAAGTTGGTAACTTGGTATTCAACCCTAACACCACACAACTTATTTATAGGGTATATGGGGGTAAAAAGGCCAAACAAATGTTCAAAAATGAACTCCTAACGGCTATAATAACATATATAAACGACTATTTTTTAATTAAATCGGTCCCGGTTATAACCGGTTACGTAACCGGTTCCGGTCCGGTTATGAAAAAAAAAAACAAAAACCTTAACTGATCAGATTAACCGGTCTCTTAACCGGTTATGAATCGGTTCAGTTATAACCAGTTGATGACCGATTCGGTTATCGGTTAACCGACCGGGCCGATTATAACCGGTTGGGTGGCCATATCTACTCCCCACATCTATATCGGAATAATGCATATTATATATATAACATTTATCAAGAGTTATGAACAGTAACTCTTGACATATTTACACTTTACACCTTGTACTTAAATACATATTCATTTTATACTTTTTAGTTTTTTATATCTCATTTTACGTTTTAGTCATATATCGAATATTGATTGAAATATGTTAAAAAAGTACGTTTTAATTTTAACAAATTATACCATTATAATCGTATCGTCGATACATTCGAAACGAGCCTAAAATTAAATATTTTTTGAAGTTATTATTTTATTATATACCATATATACTACGATATATCGAATATTGATTAAAATATGTTAAAAAATACGTTTTAATTTTAATAAATTACATCATTATAATCGTATCGTCGATACGTTCGAAACGAGCCTAATATTGAATAGTTTTTGATGTAATTATTTTATTATATACCATATATACTACGATTATATATGTATTTTAAACGTATTTCAATTTTATTTTTTACTTTATAGTTTTCTATTTTTAATTTTACACATTCATCATATTATATATACTAGCATTTGACACGAAGATGAATAGTAAAGTATAAGAAGAAAGTACGACTTTGTCTCCGTGGTTTCATATTTATAACGCTTTTCGTCCCCCCCCCCCATACACACACGTTTTGGAAGAGGTATCCCAGACCACATTGGACCCAGACTAATCCTCGGCAATTTTTGGGCCGAAGTCCGACTGCTAAAGCATGCAGCCCGGGGTCGAAGCCCCCGTACCTCCATAATGCGTCCCCCAGGGCTCGAACTTGGGTTCAACACTATGTAGTGCCCAACCCATACACACACGTTATCTACATGCTAACAACCACGTAAAATAGACATCAGCTGCAATGGATAACTCTTTTTTTATTGTAAGCATATAGTTCAATACACAACACAATGCATAAAGTCCGTCATATTAATCTTCGCTTGACAACATATGTATAAAATTTATATTTTATATGAATCCATGTTATTACTAATGATAAAATCTATTACAGTTTATAACCCGGTACGAAGTCCGGGGCTTTTGATAACTAGTTATATATCAATATCCAAGAAGTTGGATTTTTATATTCCTTTCAAAAATCAAAACACACATCTTATATGTTGATAGATATTTGGTTGATGAATCTATCAATCCAAAGATTTCTTCGTTTGATGTTGCACTTTGGCGGAAAGAAGATGTTAATTTAAGTTATACATTTCCTTACAACTTAGGTTTACAGTACGCTGGAAATATCTAAACGTCCTAATATGATACTTTATACAAAACAAAAAATTGTCATGTAAAAGTGCTACAATATGTTTACAAGACATTTTTAAGTGTTTTAACAACATTTTATAATGCATTTAAAATAAAATGTCATTATTAGGTATTTTAAACAAAACCTATTGAAATCCCAACCCCCCTTAACTTGTTCTCTTTCCATTCTTTCCTCCTTATACGTGAACTTCGCCTTAATAATAGTTAAGGCCTTCCTTAAAAAAAATTCTCATTACAGAATGGTCCCTTCGTCGGGAGTTGCAGCAAGCAAACGGCAATAGTGATTGTTCAAGTGGTTTCAATAGTGAGTACTGGTGAGCGTTGTCTTCTGAGCCAATGTTGACAATGTCATGACCCGAGAGTAGCAATGACTCATACTTGAAACGTAGTATTCTCGAGCTTGCTACGATCTCGAACGGACACAAAATAGAGTTCGATTAAACTTCCAAGCGAAGTCAAGCTAAACATATTTATGTGCATCATAGGATCAAAACATAGAAAAGGTATGTGAAAATACTAATACTGAAATAGTTCAAGCAACAAGTAATTCAAAAGAGAAGACAACCCTGGTACTACTTGTGACTGTTCCTACACAGTTTCACGAGTTTTGCAAATAAAAAACAAAGACATTAAACCAATGATCATAATTAACAAGATTCAAGATCTAAAAAAGATGTCACAATATAAACATAAGCATGCAACTGATATGTGGAGACTTAAACTATGCTCTTCCTGTCAATGGACCATACTTCAATATAACTTCTATGGAGTGGAGCTATTAATTATATTGGATCAAACTAAGACCACTATCTTCAAATGCA
>JARYMX010000527.1:0-18628 GCA_030169165.1 Centaurea solstitialis | reverse complement strand
AATCAACTAACTAGTCGAACTATTCTTTTCAAGTAATAGTGCTCATAGCTTCCTCCATTAATAAGCTCATAATTCAACGCTTACATGTAGTGAGACTAAGTCGGACCATATTGAAACATAAACATATAAATCACACGATAAAGTTATACAAGCAAAACAAAAACATATACACGGACAAGCAAACAAAAACATATACATATTTTGTAAAAAAAATATATACATATAGCAATAAAAGTTTTCAGTTGTAAACCATAGAAGTTTTCTGTAATGCCCCATTTTTTTTCATATTTCATTATTTCTAACGTTAACATTGCTTAAGTTAATATGAGGGTCTTTAATGTTTATTTGTCGGGACTTTATGGGCTAAATGGTAAGTTGAAAAATCAGATATTAGGGTTCAAAGCCTCATTCTTCCTTCATTTTGTTCAAAGACATTTTAGAGAGAAAAGGGAGAAAATTTGGAATTTCGTCAGGATTGCTGATAACTCTCTAATTTGAGAGTTATTTAGTGTTAAATAACCTCGTTTTATACATATTTTTATACCCACTTTGTTCTCTTTCTTTCTCTTTGGACTAAAATGTTTTGAAAAGGTTTTAATAAACACAAAAGATCAAGTTTGATGAATAACGGCTTCAAAACTCAGCAAATCAGTCCAAATCCCGAAAGCAGTCCAAAAAGCTCTCCAGAATCTCGAGATTCAGAAACGACTACACAACAGTCCCCTCTGTGCCACCACTGAGGGGAACAATTTTTACTTGGCTTTTGGAGAATACAGGAGACGATAAGGCAACAACTAGGCCCACTTGGCCCATGTGAAGAATGATTGCTGAAGCCATGAGGAAGGATTCTTATTGGTTGGCAAGAATACCCATGGATAATATCCATGGGTCATGTGCTTATTTATAAGAAACCTCCTCCACACAATTGAAGACACACCAGAAGTTTGATATAGCTTCTTTTTCTTTCTTTCTTTTTCGCTCCCCATGCTCCAGCTTGGAGTTTTATCAGTCTTTCCTTTCCTGTTTTTATTTATTGCTTAATTCTAGCCTAACTCTTTATATGCTTTATAGTTATAACCGTTAACTGCTTTATCTCATTTCTCGTACTGTATCTTTTTATTCCGTACTTAATTATCATGAAGTTAGTCTCTAGATCTAATCTTATTATGTCTTTTATTTTAGGCTAAACCCGTTAATGGGTGTGGGTGTGAGTTTATTTTAAAACTGTGTAGACGGCACGTGGGTGTTGTCGTTATTTCCAAATATTAAAATTAGTTATTTAAACCGATACACAATTTCGATACTGATAAACCGGCCATTTTGATGTGTCGTGTTAGACCTCAGATCCAGAGATGGGCGGGTCCGAAATACGGTTTGGATAATGCACAAAGAGCTCGAGAGGGCCTTTGATAATCACGCAGAGATGCGGGTTCTGCATGGTTTGTTAAGGTTCAGTAAGCCAGTCGGGATTTATATTACAGGGAGACTTGGGTATAAATCCCCATACTCGGTGGAACGAGATTTATTTTAATCTACTTATAAAAACCAATAATTTTACGATTTGGAATAACAACAACTTCGTAGCAACTTCACGGTATGTTTTATAAAAACGTAGTTTCGAGAGATTTGTGTTTTTATAAATATCCCCATAACGTGAAGTTTCTAAACTCGTGTTAAACTATGTTTTAAAGTAAAAACTTACATCCACACCCTCTTTCTTCTTTATAAGTCAAAAGTCGTCATTTTTAGTATTTTCACCATTAAACCCACTTTTTACATCAAAACCCGTCAAGCACTAGAAGTTCATGAAAATCTCAAGTTTTCTATAAAATCTCAGTCCCTGTGGAAACGAACATTTGGTATACTATCACTTTATTACTTATAGCGATCCCTTTGTCGGTGTATACTTGCATCCTCATTGTGGTAAAATTGTGACCACATAGTGGCACTCACGGTTTTCCGCTATCAAGTTTTTGGCGCCGCTGCCGGGGACTTGGCTTTAATTTTAAACTCTGAGATATTTCATTCGAGCCTGAGTTGCTTGTCTTTGTTAAATAGCACTTTTCACGTTGTATGCCACGGCTACAACACGGTGAACTTTTACCTCTCGATCCGGAGATAGAACGTACTGTCAAAAGACGTCGTCGAGGTAGAACTGGTCGTAACCGAAACATGGCTGGAAACCCACCACCACAAGAGGAAACCACCATAACCATCGCCGATAACAAGGAAAGAGGAATACGTGACTATGCACTACCCGAATTTGGACAATTACAGTCAGGTATTTTGAAACCACCCGTGGATGCAACCGTACATTTTGAACCAAAGCCGGTAATGTTCCAAATGATATCGGCTATGGGTCAATTTGCGGGGTTGGCATCAGAAGATCCGCACTCTCATTTAAAATCTTTTTTAGAGATGACGGATCATTTTCGTATTCGCGGGATAACAACCGAACACTTACGTTTGACACTTTTTTCTTACACATTAAAGGATCAAGCTAAGGTTTGGTTAAATTCCCAACCACCTCATTCAATCAACAGTTGGACAAGTTTGGCGGAAAAGTTTTTAAAAAAATATTACCCGCCAACAAGAAATGTTAAATTCAGAAATGAAATTTTGATGTTTCAACAGTATGAGGATGAGGCAGTTTCGGATGCATGGGAGAGATTTAAAGAACTACTTAGGAGATGTCCTCATCATGGAATTCCCCATTGCATCCAAATGGAAACGTTTTATAACAGTCTTACTTTTGCTGCAAAGGGTAATTTAGATGCAACAGCGGGTGGTGCTTTTCTTTCAAAAACATATACTGAAACTGTTGACATTTTGGAAAAGATTGCCAGAAACAACACTGATTGGTCAAACCCACGCGCTTTGGCACCTAAAAGACCATCGGAATTTAATGAGAATGATGCCATCACCACATTAAACGCACAAATTTTGGCTTTAACCAACTTGGTGAAAAATAATTTGAATATTAATGAGACAAACCAAGTACAAGCTGTGACATCTTCTGAAAAAGAAATGTGCGTATTTTGCGGTAACAATCATACTTATGAAAATTGTCCGAACAACCCAGCATCAGTAAATTTTGTTGGAAACTATTCCAAAAACAGCCCGTTTTCACAAACATACAACTCAAACAGGAGAAATCATCCGAATCTTTCATACAAAAATCCAGGAATTCAGCCCCACGGGGCTAATCATTTTCAAAACCAACAAAATCCCCCGGGATTTCATCAAGGTGCACCTCAAAATTTTCAAAGTGGGCAATCCTCACAAATGCACCAAAGATCTCAAAATGCATCGGATGGCAATGGTTCAATTGAATCTTTGCTAAAAGGTTTTATAAATCAAACCAATGCAACTTTGAGAGGCTTTGAAACCCAGCTGGGACAATTTGCAAATGAATTGAGAAACAGGCCACCTGGCACTCTGCCAAGTGACACAGAAACCCCTAAGGGTAAGGAACATGTTAAGGCAGTGACAATTGTTGAAATTGGACCCGAGATAATGTCAACGGAACAACCATGTCACACTGAAACAAGGCATGCATTTGATAGAGAAAACTTTCCAGGACTGTTTTCAATTGTTGAGACCCCACAGGAGCCAGAGTCTGTCCCCAAAACAGCAGCTTTGCCCAGTTCAAATGCTGCTAAAACTCCAGTTCAAACTGTTCAAAAGTCAAATCAACCAGTAGTGGATCTGAGAGAATTACCTTTTCCTCAAAGATTGAAAGCCAAAAATATGGATACTCAGTTTAAGAAGTTTTTGGACATCTTTAAACAGCTCCATATTAACATACCTTTGGTAGAAGCTCTCGAGCAAATGCCAAATTATGTTAAATTTTTGAAAGACATTCTTAATAAGAAAAGGAGATTGAGCGAATTTGAAACTGTGGCTTTAACGAAAGAATGTAGTGCACTTCTCACTTGTAAGATCCCTCCGAAACTCAAAGACCCGGGAAGTTTCACCATCCCGTGTTCCATTGGAGGGAAGGAAGTCGGACATGCTCTTTGTGACTTAGGGGCAAGTGTGAATCTCATGCCCTTGTCGGTTTTTAATAAATTGGAAATTGGTGAAGTTCGGCCAACGACCGTAACTTTACAATTAGCCGATAGATCCATTGTTTATCCGAAGGGTAAGATTGAGGATATTTTAGTCCAAGTCGATAAATTTATCTTTCCGGCTGACTTTTTAGTGTTAGACTTTGAAGCCGATAGGAGTTGTCCCATCATTGTAGGACGACCATTTCTTGCAACAGGAAGAGCCTTGATTGACGTTCAGAAAGGCGAGCTAACCATGAGGGTCAACGACCAACAGGTAACCTTCAACCTGTTCAAAACACTTAAGTATAATGGGAACTTTGAGGATTGTTCTGCCATTTATACTTCAAGTGATGATTTGGAAATAAACTCAATCAGCTGTCCCCTCAGTGGTGACAATCTCACCACAGAGGTGAACTGTGCTGATAATTTTGAAAACACAGAACTTGAAAACACAGAGGTTGAAGTGTTAGCTGCTTTTGAACAATTGGATTTTAGTGAAAGATCTGTCCAACCTCCATCAATAGTTAAGGCACCCGATTTGGACTTGAAACCTCTACCATCACACCTTAAGTATGCTTATCTCATGGAGGAAGATAAATTGCCTGTAATTATATCCTCTAACTTAAGTTGTGAACAGGAAGAGAAATTAATTAAACTGTTACAAAACCATAAGAAAGCCATTGGGTGGACAATAGCAGACATTAGAGGAATAAGCCCGACACTTTGTCAACACAAGATAATTTTGGAAGAAAATAGCATTGGCAAAGTGCAACCACAAAGACGACTAAATCCCATCATGAAAGAGGTCGTTAAAAAAGAAATCCTTAAGTGGCTAGATGCGGGTATTATATACCCCATTTCTAGTAGCGGTTGGGTAAGCCCGGTACAATGTGTACCAAAGAAAGGTGGTACCACGGTAATCACCAACGAGAAAAATGAACCTATCTCAACCAGAACCGTGACCGGGTGGAGAATTTGTATGGACTATAGGCAGTTGAACCTAGCCACCAAAAAGGACCATTTCCCTTTGCCCTTCATAGATCAGATGCTAGATCGTTTAGCCGGAAAAGAATTTTATTGCTTTTTGGACGGATATTCTGGTTACAACCAAATTCACATTGCACCCGAAGATCAAGAGAAGACCACCTTCACTTGTCCCTTCGGAACTTTCGCTTTTCGGCGAATGCCATTTGGTTTGTGTAACGCTCCCGCAACATTTCAAAGGTGTATGATGTCAATTTTTTCAGACATGATTGAAGATACCATGGAAGTTTTCATGGATGATTTTTCAGTTATTGGCACATCGTTTGAAAATTGTCTTGAAAATCTTAAAAAGAGTTTGGAACGTTGCGAGACACATGATCTGATTCTAAATTGGGAAAAGTGTCATTTTATGGTACAAGAGGGAATTGTTTTAGGCCACTTGGTTTCTAAAAGAGGTTTGGAAGTGGATAAGGCTAAAATAGAAGTAATAATGCAATTACCCGAGCCTAGCACGGTTAAAGGCATTAGAAGCTTTTTGGGACATGCAGGATTTTACAGACGGTTCATAAAGGATTTTTCAAAAATTTCAAAACCACTCTGTAATTTACTCCATGTTGACCAACCTTTTGACTTCACTTCAGAGTGTACAAAAGCTTTTGAGACTTTGAAAAAAGCACTTGTTACGGCACCTATTGTCATTGCTCCTAACTGGGCCTTACCTTTTGAGGTAATGTGTGATGCCAGTGATTGGGCGGTAGGTGCCGTCTTGGGACAAAAAGTCAATAAAATCTTTCACCCCATTTACTACGCAAGTAAGACTCTGATTGATGCTCAGTTGAATTACACAACAACAGAAAAAGAGCTACTTGCTGTAGTATTTGCTTTTGACAGATTCCGTTCATACTTGATAGGTACAAAAGTCATTGTTCATACAGATCATTCGGCTATCAAATATCTTTTTAATAAAACTGATGCAAAACCAAGACTTATTAGATGGGTCCTGCTTTTGCAAGAGTTTAATATAGAGGTAATTGATAGAAAAGGAACTGATAATCAAGTAGCCGACCACCTGTCGAGAATTGAGGGAATAGTGTCAACTGGGGGTAATCATGCAATAAAAGAATTTTTTCCCGATGAGCATGTTTTGTCAATTCAACACCATTTTGAATCAAATGTTCCATGGTACGCGGATATAGCAAACTACCTAGCTAGTGGGCTTAAGCCGTATGGTTTAAATGGACAAAGGTTGAAAAAGTTTTTGTATGATTGCAAACAGTATTTTTGGGACGATCCTTCTCTTTTTAAAATTGGAGCAGATCAAATGGTGAGAAGGTGTGTCCCGAATTTTGAGATGAAAAACCTGCTGCGAGCCTGTCATGACTCTCCGTATGGTGGCCATTTTGGTGGCCAACGTACGGCAGCAAAAGTTTTACAAAGTGGATTCTTTTGGCCTACACTTTTCAAAGATGCTTTCGAGTTTGTTAAAAGTTGTGATGCGTGCCAAAGAACGGGGAATTTGTCCCAACGAAATGAAATGCCGTTAAACAATATTTTGGAAGTGGAACTCTTTGATGTTTGGGGCATAGATTTCATGGGACCATTCCCTATGTCTTTCAATAATCAGTTTATCTTAGTGGCCGTTGACTATGTTTCCAAGTGGGTGGAAGCTTCGGCATGTCCAAGAAACGATGCCAAGACAGTAATTAATTTTTTACAAAAGAACATCTTTTCACGTTTTGGAACACCTCGCGCTTTAATTAGTGACGAGGGAACTCATTTTGTAAACAAAATGTTAAGTACTGTTCTTGAAAAATATAACATCCGACATAAGATATCAACGGCATACCATCCACAAACAAATGGTCTTGCCGAACTCTCAAATCGGGAAATTAAATCGATTCTTGAAAAAGTTGTCAAACCCGATAGGAAAGATTGGTCTCTTAAGTTGGATGACGCACTCTGGGCATACCGAACTGCTTATAAAACACCGTTGGGAATGTCACCATATAGACTGGTTTTTGGTAAAGCATGTCACCTACCGTTGGAACTTGAGTATAAAGCTTTTTGGGCAACAAAAGAACTGAATTTCAGTGAGAATGCAGTGGGAGAGAAAAGGAAACTTCAGTTGTGTGAGTTAGAAGAACTGAGATTTCATGCTTATGAGAACGCTAAAATTTACAAAGAAAAAACTAAATTTTGGCATGATCGTAGAATCATCAATCGAACTTTTGAAAAAGATCAACAAGTTCTTCTCTTTAACTCACGACTGAAGTTGTTTCCTGGGAAGTTAAAGTCACGATGGTCAGGCCCGTTCACAATCGCAGAAGTTGGTAATTTTGGAACAGTGGATCTTGTGAATCCACAAGATGGGAGTATTTTTAGGGTGAATGGACACCGGGTTAAGCATTTTCTCCCCGAGGGAATGCCTAAACCGGCAATCTAATTAACACCCGAAAAATACGAGAAGTATGTAAATAAATCCTTTGGTGTTTTTACTAGTTATTATTAAGTATTATATTTATATAAGTGTAAAATACGTTTAGTATAATAGCATTTTGTGTAGATATTTTTTTTTTTAGGTTTGTTTTGTAATAAAAAAAAAATATAAAAAAAAAAAATAAAATAAAAATAAAAATAAAAATTATATATATATATATATATATTAATATATGTTTTTTTTTTTTTTTTACTGAAGTTGGGATATTACCAAATCTTAACATGATAAGATTTTGGCAATGATGAGTGGATAGTTGTGGACTCCAAGTCTTTTGTTAAAGAGATAGAAGTATAACTGTTTGGAATCCGAAAATAACAGAGGGTATAATTGTATGAAAAAGAAAAGAATTTGGGAGAGAGCGTTTTGTAAATAACCTAAACTTTGAGGGTTAATTGGTAACTTTGTTGTCACTTTCAAATTGCAAAACAAATTAAAGCTTTTTCCTGACTTTTTCCTTCTCTCTCTTCGTCCCCACCAAACTTCTATCTTCCCCTTCTTTCTCTCAAAAGAACCGCCGATCACCACCCTTTAACCACCGCCGGCCACCAGTTCAAACAACCACCACCATGGCCCGCACCAAGGGCACGGCACGGCGGCCGACCTCAGCACCCACCATCTCCGCCGCCTTCGCTCAACGCACCGGCGAGGACGCCATGGTGCGAACTCCGGCGATGCAACCACCACCCACCGCCTCCACTCCTCTGAACCACGGCGAGCGCACCACCACCGCTGCCTCTCTCCTCGCCGCACACACAGCCATGGCATCCGCCGCTACCGCCACCATCTCCGGCGAAATTCGAGTAACCCTAGCCCCGGCGGGTACATCGGCAACCCCTAAAAAACCTTCTATTCCAGTCAATGCTCCGATACTTCGACGATCATCAAGATTAGCCGGAGGTTTGTCCTCATCAACGGAGCCGACGCAATCCGAAGACCCATCTTACACTCGAGCCATCGCGGGTCTCGCGGCGGACCAAAACACAGGTCTGCTTGGTGACATTCTCAGTCCTCTCCCTCAGGTAAACACACATTCCCTTGTGATTCCGACCATGCCTTTTTCGGTCGGAATCGAGAGTAGCATGCAACTCCAAATACCGGAAATTTTGGTCCAAACAACGATTTTTACGGATACAGCCGTCTTAACCACCACATCCCCTATCATAACGACCGTATCCAACCCAAACACAGATTTGGTTAATCCGTTGCATGGGATACAAACAAGACCTCCTTCCGGATCACCTAGCGGCCCTTTGGGGATCGATATAAATCTCAAGGGTGATTCCGAAGGAGAGAGATGGGATGATGATTTCATTTCGTTTGGTGATGACGGACAACGACCATCCACTGAGGTGTCGTTTTCGGGTATAAATTTTGGAGGAATACAGAATCTGGGTGGGGTACAGACCTCTTATCCTGAAAATCCCCTCAGTGGTGACACTGAGGGGATAGCTTCAACAGGAGCCAAATTGGGTACCGGGGTTTCTCAGACTGATACTATTTTGCAGACACCCCAGACGCGGAAAAGCACACGTAGAGAGGGGAAAGCACCCGCGGTTGAAACCAACGAAGACCCGGATTTCGATCTTGATCAAGATCCGGAGTTAACCCCACCGCAACGAAAAAAGAGGGCATCCCGTTCGCGGCTAGCCACGGCTAGCTACGAAGAAAAGCTCCGGTTGATAGCTAACAACCGAATACTCATGGAGCGCCCTTTTGATCGTAAACTTTTCCCCACCTATACACATATACCACATCATCTTGCGGCCCATCATTGGACCGATATGATACCCGAGGAGTGCACCGTTAATGAAACCGCGCTTAGGGAATTTTATGCAAGGGTCGGTTCTTCGCCAAACACCATCGTCGAGGTACGTGGGAAACCAATAGATTGGTCGGGTACCGCTTTAAACATTGCACTCGGTCTCAACCCACCTTTCGTGTGCTCTTATAATCAAATGACCCATGGGTTTGCGGACGTCACGGACGACCAAATCCTTTCGGCTCTAGTCTTACCGGGGCGTGGATGGAGCTTTGAGCATAGCCGTCAATTCCTTTACACACATGATTTAAACCTTGAGGCGGCTCTTTGGTTCCAATATTTGAAGCACAACATAAACCCAACGGGGCATGATAATTCGATATCGCATGACCGTTGCTCTTTATTGTATTGTATCTTGCGGGAACTTCCAATAGATGTCGGAGCAATCGCTCGGGGATCTATTTTGGATGTTTCCAAAAGAGTTGGTTCTTGTTTGGTGTTTCCAGGTTTGCTAACTCGGATGTTCAAAGACGCGGGAGTGGAATTTCGAATGACGGATCAGATAACCATCGGAAGGTCCAAGATCAATAAGACATCCGTCACCCGGCGACCGCGCACGACCACACCATCCGAAGGGCACTCCACGGCACAACCGACAGCAGCCCGGACAGCCGCCGAGCCAGCCGGATCAGCCCCCGAACCAGCCACCGCGGCAGCCACCGCGGCAGCCGCCGCCGCCGCCGCCAAAACAGCAGCCACCGCGGCTGCATCCTCCGCCGCCGCCACTTTCGCCGCTGCCGCCACGGGAGGACCGGGTCCCTCGGTGTATCATCCGCCAGCCGGGTACGGTACCGAAACGTGGGTAGAGTTGTTGACGCAAGCCATGTTGGAAAATAACACAAGGTTAGGCGAAATCTTTGATACTCAAAAACAGATTTTGGCTAACCAACAGCAGTTTGCAACAAGGTTGGGACTTTTGGAAAGGAGAACGGAAGACTTTTGGGTATTCGTACGTGATTGGACTCGTGCCCGCCGACGCCAACTAGCTAGAGATGATACATTCTTGGCTGCACACCTTCCGGTACGCTTCCCGGAGGATTTGGTACGTCCACAGGTTCGCATGCCCATACCGAGAGGACCGGCCACTACCATGCAGAATACAGATCCGGTCACCACAGTGGCACCACAAGCAGGCACAAGCAATCCAGCACAGTCCCCTGCCTTTGGGCCCATTTCTGACTTTGGGCCAAATTCAGATGCTTGATCACTTTTGGGTTGGTTGATACCTTGAAAAACATTATCTCTTTTGTTGTCATCTTTTGGGTATCTTTTGCTTATTTTGGGTTTACAAAACACTAATCCGTTTTTTTTTTGGGATGTACATATCGGATGCTTCAGTGTTTGTATGACTTTTGATGTTATGGGTATTGACTATCTTTTGGTTTTATCTACGTGTGCATAATTTCAGGTTTTGTACGATTCTTGAATCTCCGAACTCAACAGGTAAAAAGGACGCGGGCCATCGTTTCCGAACCTATACACATACCGTTGTTCCCAAAAGCCACAAATTAGCCAATGAGGGCATTGTCCGGTTCAAAGTTTGGGGGTGAACGTTACGTTATCTTGTTCCAAACACCACCCTCGTTACCATAAATTAAAAAAAAAAAAAAAAAAAGTCTTCGTAAAATTGGGAGACTCGTAAATGTATATATATATATATGTTTTTATGGAATAAATCAAAAAGCATAATGTTGTTAAAACCAAACAAATCAAAAAACCATTATGCAATCCGAATAAATGTGACCGAGAACCCGAACCAAAGACGAGATAAAATCTCAAAGAACTTTTTCGGACAAAAGACAAGTTTGGGGGGGGGGACAAAAATGACGAAACCATATACAGTAACCCAAAAGAAGACCCGCCGATTTATTCGTAGAGTTCTAAGATTCAAGGAGGAGTACGAAACACCATTCGGTTAGATAAAACGTCAATAGCCCGGTTGTAAGTTTTCTTTTCTTTCCTTTTCTTTTATCGTTTTCATTTTTTGTCACTTGAGGCCAAGTAACATCTCAAGTTTGGGGGTGTGATAACTCTCTAATTTGAGAGTTATTTAGTGTTAAATAACCTCGTTTTATACATATTTTTATACCCACTTTGTTCTCTTTCTTTCTCTTTGGACTAAAATGTTTTGAAAAGGTTTTAATAAACACAAAAGATCAAGTTTGATGAATAACGGCTTCAAAACTCAGCAAATCAGTCCAAATCCCGAAAGCAGTCCAAAAAGCTCTCCAGAATCTCGAGATTCAGAAACGACTACACAACAGTCCCCTCTGTGCCACCACTGAGGGGAACAATTTTTACTTGGCTTTTGGAGAATACAGGAGACGATAAGGCAACAACTAGGCCCACTTGGCCCATGTGAAGAATGATTGCTGAAGCCATGAGGAAGGATTCTTATTGGTTGGCAAGAATACCCATGGATAATATCCATGGGTCATGTGCTTATTTATAAGAAACCTCCTCCACACAATTGAAGACACACCAGAAGTTTGATATAGCTTCTTTTTCTTTCTTTCTTTTTCGCTCCCCATGCTCCAGCTTGGGAGTTTTATCAGTCTTTCCTTTCCTGTTTTTATTTATTGCTTAATTCTAGCCTAACTCTTTATATGCTTTATAGTTATAACCGTTAACTGCTTTATCTCATTTCTCGTACTGTATCTTTTTATTCCGTACTTAATTATCATGAAGTTAGTCTCTAGATCTAATCTTATTATGTCTTTTATTTTAGGCTAAACCCGTTAATGGGTGTGGGTGTGAGTTTATTTTAAAACTGTGTAGACGGCACGTGGGTGTTGTCGTTATTTCCAAATATTAAAATTAGTTATTTAAACCGATACACAATTTCGATACTGATAAACCGGCCATTTTGATGTGTCGTGTTAGACCTCAGATCCAGAGATGGGCGGGTCCGAAATACGGTTTGGATAATGCACAAAGAGCTCGAGAGGGCCTTTGATAATCACGCAGAGATGCGGGTTCTGCATGGTTTGTTAAGGTTCAGTAAGCCAGTCGGGATTTATATTACAGGGAGACTTGGGTATAAATCCCCATACTCGGTGGAACGAGATTTATTTTAATCTACTTATAAAAACCAATAATTTTACGATTTGGAATAACAACAACTTCGTAGCAACTTCACGGTATGTTTTATAAAAACGTAGTTTCGAGAGATTTGTGTTTTTATAAATATCCCCATAACGTGAAGTTTCTAAACTCGTGTTAAACTATGTTTTAAAGTAAAAACTTACATCCACACCCTCTTTCTTCTTTATAAGTCAAAAGTCGTCATTTTTAGTATTTTCACCATTAAACCCACTTTTACATCAAAACCCGTCAAGCACTAGAAGTTCATGAAAATCTCAAGTTTTCTATAAAATCTCAGTCCCTGTGGAAACGAACATTTGGTATACTATCACTTTATTACTTATAGCGATCCCTTTGTCGGTGTATACTTGCATCCTCATTGTGGTAAAATTGTGACCACATAGTGGCACTCAATTGCGCAGTCGTAGGAGATCGGCTTGTTCTCTCTCGTCAACCGTTGGATCGTCGTGAAAATTTGACAGTAGCTTCAGCCTTCAAGACTCATTGTTCTACGATCTGACCGGAGGGATTGAGAATCAGAGGTTCCTAGAAGGAGAAGAAGTCGATCGAAGTTGCTGGAATTTCCAGGAAGTCGAATTTTGGTGTTTCGGAGATTTGATTGTTGTGTGTGTTCGATTCGTGAGGGAAATTGTAAGAGATTCAAGTGTTTGCGTGGAATCGCTTAAGATATAACTTCTATCCATGTTATCGTTAAGATTAAGTCTAGATTGGGAGTTAGGGTTTGGATTATGTTTCGATAATCGTATGAACAGCAAATTGGGTGTTATCGGGTAGCCAATCCATGTTAATAATCGTTCATTATCATGTGGGATGATTGTGTAACTTGATTATGACTGGTTTAAATCAAAATTGAAGTTGGGATTTGGAAACCCTCGATTTTGGGTGCAACCCGCGTCTGGAAAGCAGTCTGCGGGTATCGGCGAGTAAGCCACGGGTGGGAACCCACCGGCAAACCACCGATCCCAATGGTTGGTTTTTGCACTTAGTGCAATTGGGTTTATTTGGGGTTCTTTTGTTTATACACCCCTAAGGGATGTCAGATAATGATGTTTGGTAAAGTTTGGTAGAAATTGGTCAAAGGTAGTGATGTCATTTTAGGTCGGAGGTCGGAATAGAGTCAGAAACTCCTTTATGGGTTATATTTTGATATGTGTATGCATGTGAATATGTTATAGGTGATACTTAGTGAACTCTTGTAGTTGTGTACGAGCTTGAGTAATTAGCAATTCGATAGGTGAGTACTCTACCTACCCTCTTAATGTTATGTGTGTGTGATTATGATGCATGTGTGATTATGTGTATGTGTCCTGTGTCCCTACGGGGATAAGGCAGGCAGTCCCTATGGTGGTAGTAATACCCCTAAGAAAGATACTGAAAGGCAGATGCATAGTACCAGTGTCATAAAATCCTTTCTTGATGATATAGAGCCGTAAGGAAGGTGGCAGTTATTACATGTATGTGATTGCTATGTACTTGTAATTGTGTGTGCATGATGGTAAGTGGTTTAGGAGCATGCTCACTAAGATTTATGCTTACCCCGTTGTTGTTTAATCTTTTAGTGGCAGGTACTTCCCGGAAGGGAGAAGAAAAGACTTCGGTTTGAGGCCTTGGGGATCCGTCAGCTCAGTCACGTTAAGGGAGTTGGAAAGTTTATATCTTGGAAGGAGGAAAACTATTTCTTTTGTTTTGGCATGTGAACAATTAAGTGGGTTTTGTTTAAACTACGTTGGCTATGATTTCTCAAGTACTTGATTTACGGTTTTGTTCCTTATGACTTATTAATGGCTTTTAACTGAAAGATTTATGGACAAGCTTCCGCATTTACAATTGTTTATGGTTAAATTGTGTTTATTATCGGTTACTTCTCGTCAAGTTCGGATTTTAGAAAAAGGAAAAGTCCACAAAAACCCAATGGACTTTACCATTTGGAATGATTAAGTCATTAGACAATTTTTTGGAACAAATAAGTCACTGGACTTTTGGAAACCTATTAAGTAAATCCTTGCACTTTATTTATTAGATACATCCTTGTCCTTAATAAATTTGGTTAATGTGGTAAAATAATAGAAAAATCCAAAAAAAATTGTAAATGATTATGGCCGTATACATCTTTTGAACGAAAAAAATATATTTATACTTATAAAATGAAATGAATACACCATTTTCATTACTCTTTCCAAAACACACCAAAGCATAAATACACCAAAAGTTAAACTAAAATCCACCAAAAGTTGTGTCAAAAAATACCAATAGTTATGTCAAATATACCATAAGTTGCGCCAAAATACTAAAAGTTGCATGACAATATATATAAAAAATAACACCTAAGCTATGTTGAGGTAGTGGAATGATTAATTTGCATAATCAATTTCTGGTGGAGATACAACAACTTGACTTTCTTGTAACCCTTCTTGATGTCCAACAACAGCAACCTCATCTTCATCATTGTCTTCATCATTAACAACAACCTCATTTGAAATTGAATATGGCGGGATGCCTTCGGGCCGTGCTGGTTGTGGCACACCTAATGATGTCTTTAATAACAAACATAAAATGTAAGCAATAGTCATTAAAAATGATATCTAAATCTGAAAAGCAAATAATGGCTTACCCCCAATCATTGTTTCTCCTGTGGTACGATTATAAGAAACACCTCTATTTCCTCTTCCACCTCGATCTCCTCTTCCACCTCTATCGCCTCTTTCACTTGTAGGCGGTTTTGGAATGTTGACCCTTGGTTTGCCTTTTGGCTTAACAAGTTTAGGTGGTGGGTCTTTCTTCTCATTCTTACAAGTTCTAGCATTATGCCCCTTTTCTAAACAATTGCTACATGTCATTGCCTTCCCAGATTGAGACACTCTTGTACATTGGCCCTCAGATTCTGATCTTTTTCGTTTTATAGATGGTCTACCGGGGCATTCTTCTCTCCTTAGGTGGGTTTGGTTTGATGTAAGGTGTAAGAGTCCACATGTTGCTCCCATTTAATGGTCTTATAGCATGCTCATAGGCCATTTGGAAAATATCCTTTGTAAACCATTTACTAACTTAATCCTCTGGATCCTTATTGATAAAGTGTATAGCAGCTATAGAATGCACACAAGGAATACCTGATATGTCCCACAATCTACAACGGCATTTTCTAGCATCCAGATCCACCACTATTGCCTCATAATCATTTCGTGTTTCAAACACATTCCCACTACTTGGAATAACATACCAATATCTACATACAAAAAAAATACATTAGCATACAAAATCATATTACCATCATAGACAATATACATAGCAAAATTACCAACATACCTATGATTTTTTCCCCATTTCTTTAACTTTTTCCTTATTGCCGGACAAACAACTGATTCCCATCCTTGTGCTTTGCTTAACATTCTGTAATGTCTCTCCATAACAAAAATCCTTATCTCCTCCAACATTGTGATTATGGGTTTTCTTCTTGCATCAACAATTATTGCATTAAACGACTCACAAATCCCATTTTCTACAGCTTCACAAGCTCTACCAGGTTGAAAAAATGCTCTACACCATGTGTTAGGGTTTCTTTCAATCAAGTGATTATATGCATCAATATTTAGTTTCCTAAACTTTTCCAACATTGTGATTATGGGCGGTTAGCTGTCGTTTCGGGCTCAGTTTTAGAGGATGTCGATGGCATCAACTTAACTGTATAGGGGCTGGTTAGGCGGATTCAGTTTCACAGTAATTTTCTGGTCTTAGGGGTCGTTTACTTGAAAACGTACTTACCCGCTAAGGGGCTGTTTGTTTTTATCATTTCAGCACTTAATTCCTACTTTTATCTTACCGAATCAGACCTCTACCAATTCAGTGTGTTTGTTTTTTCCTAAATTTCAGTGGCTCTTGTGTCTGGAATATCTCTGGAAGAAACAGTGGCAACCATCTCACTTTTTCGGTCAGACAGGCCTACCACCCCTAAAATTATACGCCTCTTCATCATACCATCTCCCTCGTCCCTCGATTTCATCAGGCTCTCTCCCTTAACCTAAAACAATTTCAAATCGTTCTTCAAATCGATCTCCAATTTTGCCAATCTCCAAATCGATTCTCACCAAATCGATTTTCAATTTGGTCGACCTCTAAATCGATTCATACCAAATCTCAAAATCGATTCTCATCGTTGGAGCGAGAACTGAAATCTTCAGACGGATTACTGAAATTGTCATGTTTTGATCCTTGTGTTAGATATTTTGGGCAACTCAAAATGATACCCCAAAATCGATTTTTTGAGCGAGTCTCTGTTCTGTGTATGTTCTTTTCCTTCAATCTGCAAGTTACTTTTGTGGGTTTTGTAGTTCAAGTATAGATACATATCTTTGATACACCAGACTTTTTCATCATTGTTCAATTTTTGTTGATTTTGTAAGCATTACTTATTTATCTTATAAACAGTGTTTTGCTGTGTGGAGAAGGGATTTATTTGGTTTGAGTTTGGAAAACAAATTGTTTTGACCCTGTAAAATTTGTTTGGTTTGAGTTTGCTAAACAGAGCTTTGTTGAAATTATGCATGTGTACTTTTTTGCTTCTGATTACATTTTTGTCCTTAGAAACCATATTGACTGGGATAAAATCAAGAAACAAGATACATGTTTGGTGTTCCAATTGATGTTAGATAAAGTAAACAATTTCTTTTTCTTTCTTTAGATGGTGCTTTAATGAATGTCATTTAGATATTAAGAAATCAAAAGGGATAACAATGATTTATTCTAAATTGATGTATTTTTGTTGATTCAGATTTCAGACTTCAGTTTATAAAAAACAAACAGTCTTACTACTTCAAATTTCAGATTTCAGCACCATCACTTAAAATTCAGAAGTGAAATCAGATTTCAGAGTTCAACACCTCTTAAAAAACAAACGCAGCCTAAGTGTTTACTGCAAAAATTGGAAACTATCACCTACATATCGGACAACATTTTAGTCTCTTACAACAGTATCGTGCACAAAAATTTACACGGTAACCTCTACCCGGATAAGAGTTGCCGATCTCACTTACCAGGTAAGACTCTCGGTTCATATTATCACTCTTACCGGGTAAGATTTCAGTCCTATCATGTCTACCATATTCATATGATATATCCTAATATGTGTTGTTTCAAAAAAATATGATATATCTTTGACACTTTGAAGAACTTAAGTCCTTTTGATCATGTCTACCATATTAATTTTACATGACTTCATATATGTTAATTTTCGTAGAAGATCAGAGGCCACAAAAGAGTGATGTGCCTTAATTGTTTATTCACATATATGTACAATAGAAGTTGAGATCTTCAGAAGTTCCCTAGAAAGTGATGCGACCATGGGTTGATGATGCAAAACATCAAAAACCTGTTTTGGCTTGAAGGCAGCGGCTGACTACTGGCTGATGCTTGGGAGGCGACGACAGCGGCTGTAGTTGCGGCGATCTGGTTGGGATGATGCCGGAGAGTTGAAGACCGGAGTGATTGCGATGAGGCGATGATCGGCTCTTGGTGGGAGAGGAAACGTTGTGCAGTAATTAGTTGCAGTAATTAGGGTTTTATTTTATTTTATATTATTACTTGTTCTATAGGTTGCAGGTTAAAAAGTAAGGGATTTATTTGATATATTAAAAGTCTAAGGATTTATGTGATATGATTTAAAAAGTCTAATGACTTATTTGTTCTAATAACTTGTCCAAGGACTTAAGCATTCCAAATGGTAAAGTCCATTGGTTTTTTATATATGGACTTTTCCCTTTAGAAAATGGGTGTTGCATTTTCCGTTTTAAATAGAAAACAAACTTCACATAACTTAGATATGGTGCAGAAATTCAACAAAAAAAATATTAGATTCTATTTCAAAACTAAAGCAAAATAGACTACATGAAAATAATATTTTTATGTTCTAAGAACACCATTAATAACAATTCATCTTTATACAAATGGACGCCGTAGATAGAAAAGAAAATTTTGTGTTATAAGAACAACAAAACACGAGCTTAGCAAATGAATCCATAAACGACTATGAGTGTCCTTACCAAGAACACCATAAACAATAACGAATCCTTACCAAGAACACCATAAACAACAATGAAGCCTTACCAAACAACAAGAAAATCAACAAAGCACGTCTTAACAAATAAAGAAATCGAAACCAAATACAACAACAAAATCAAC
>JARYMX010000526.1:0-18628 GCA_030169165.1 Centaurea solstitialis | reverse complement strand
AAATAAATTAAGAATTGTATTTTTTGGATTTAAGTTTGAAAAATAAATTCATTAAAAACAATTATATATTGAATTTAATCATCAAATAAATAAAAAATAAAAAGAAACAAAAAAAACTAAAAGTAATAAACTTTAAAAAATACATAATATGGAAATCGTCAAATTAGAGAATCATAAGTTAAAACATAAAAATAAAATAAAACACTGTTACGAGACTTGATGGTCTCTAAGAAACAATCAACAGTATCCAAACTATTGACTGAAGCCGAGTATAAGGCAATGTCTTATACTATTCGTGAACTAATTTGGATCAAGTATGTATAGAATGATTTGGGAGTAAAACATACAGAATCTATGTTGCTTTTCTACGATAATAAGGTGGCATTTTAAATTGCGACAAACTCATTATTACATGAACATACCAAACATATTGACACTGATTGTCATTTCAATTAGTTGAATTTAGCTATGGGCATGTTTGGTATGCGTGATTTGATGCGTTTTTAAATTGAATTCCATTCGAATATTGTATTCAATTTGAAGAGAAGTTTAGATTTAAATTCTCAAAAACGATGGACTTAGAACTCCAATGATGGCTAGTATTTCCTGCAATTTCATATTGATTGTGTGCATTAATAGGGAGATGCGTGTGTCCAAAACCATGAATCGGAATGATGTGACCAAGACTGACAACGATGTTATTTAAAATGCTAAAGTACGTTAAAAACATTTTTTTTTTTTGAACAACAAGCAACCACAACTACCAACAATAAGACCAAAGAAACAAAGTTCCAAACTAAACACAACAAACAACCACTAAACAACAAACTAAACAGGACTCGAAACAGAAGAGAGACTACCAAAAAAACAGACCGAACAAGGGATGTCACAAGACGAAGACAGCCCCGACTTACACGTATGTTAAAAACATTGGTTTTGTGATAATCAGTTAAACCTATAATTTAATTGTCTTCTAGTTATTTTCTATTTTCTATTTTTAAAAATTATTATCTATAAAAAAAATCACCTCCGTTCCAAATTTTAATAACCAAACACACAAAAATTCTACATCCAATTTTATAAACTTTAAATCACTTAAAATAAAAATAAAAATGTTAGGTGAAACAAAACATCATTGTTAAAGAATATTTGTTTTCTTTGTACAAAAGGCAACTAAATAATTCTCAATTTTGCCGGCTTGTATCGAATCATGGACAACCTTATGTAAAATACTATTTTGTTTACGAAATGTGTATATTTTATCATGGAATCAAAACATAATGATAGTTTGAATTTGAACATTATGCAAGAAAAAGTAAATCCTACATATCTTTTAACGGTGATTAAAAAAAAAAGATTATCATTCTTTTACACAACCAATGGCGTGTAACTCAGTTGATAATGGGTGAGTGGTAAGTTTGTAAAAAATATCAAATGGTTCAGTTTCGAGCCTCGGCTCGTGCACGGACGTCTTAATAAGCCACAACCGCTGAGTGAGTCAAGAAATACCCCCCACAACAGACATTGGCAATCCGTGATGGGCCGATTAAGGTTGCCGGAATCAAACTTTTGCAGCAAATTGTTCATTTAAACACATAAAAGTACGTAATTCTGAATAACCATTGAATTATCAATTAAAACCTTAACACATTAATAACAAAAATATAATAAAATGACTTTACAGATCATTGGTAATAATATCTCAAGAAAAATCCAAAACATGCTTGATAGAGTCTGGTTGAAATCTGTTCAAAATATTTTCTCTTAAATGAAAACTAATATTTTACATATTTAAGGTGATTTATTTCATTGAACAACATTTTTTTAATTGGTTAGCTAATGGGCAAATGGCCCAAAGATTAGCAACTTAGGCCTTAGTGCCTGGTATGAGTTATGGGCCTGGGCCATATAAGTTGAAAAGCCCAACAAAAATGGGCGTTCTAAACTTCAATTACAACTTACAAGTTTGCAAAGGTTTTATATTTCATTGTAGTGAATATATACCAAATATAATGGAAAACCTTTGAAATTTTCGAAAAAGTTAAAGATTTAATTAAAAAGTAAGGAGCAATCTCAGCCACTCATCTCGCGGTTATGGTGGACGTGATCACGGAGGATTGACACGATTTATGGGAGGGTAGAGATTATTAAAGGGGGGAGGGGACCGGTCAAACCCGCCTTTGTTGACCGAGATGAGTGGTTGAGATTGCTCCTCGCGTTTTCTTAAAAAGTTATATTTTTCGTATGAACCTCCCTCTATATAGTTATATATACAAACATACGGGTTCAATTTATCGGATTGAATAAGTTGAAAAGTTTTAAGGATGGTGGGTTCGATTACGAGTATGCAAAGCTTGATATTGAATTGTAGACAAATTGTAACCATACGAAACCAATTTAGAGCCGGTATATTTGGTTCAATATAATAATGAATGTTTTGTTGGGAAATTGGCCTTAACGTTTTCTAACAACCTAATGCAATGAACAAATATGTAGAGGAAAAGAGGAAGCAAAGAATAATTATAGAGAATAAAAGACAAGAACTTACGTGAAAACTTCAAATTCAAAGAAAAAAACACAAGACTCCTAAGAAAAAATCCACTATATGAAAATTGTTACATACACACAACTCTGATATCTCAGGCCTCACCCAATAATACCCAAACTCTGAAAGACTTAACTCACATTTTAAATTATCAAGAAAGAAGAATATAATACTTTATTTTATTTGAACAATTTGAAACCTAAGCTTTGGACCCTTTTTTATAGGTTTGGAGTCCTTTCACTTTCTTTGTTCTATCGATGTCCAACGACCTTCCAAAATTTTCTTTTATTGTAGCCAAAAAAATCTCGACATATTTATACCAACCTAAACATAAAATTATGTATTTGATGTCAAATATTGTAATACCAATTCGAGTCTTATATACATATTAATAAAAATATATATCCTTGCTCATATTTTTACAAGAAAATTGATATACTTTAGAATATGTAACAATAACAACAAATAGTTAACACCAAAAAAGTGTTATTCAGTAAAATTAGTTTGATCAAAGAAATGTAATTAACTTCTTTTTATCATAAAAGAGAAAGGAAAGTTAACATAGTAGTGAGGTTTCATTTCATTATAATCTTTTTTATATTTTAGAAAATTAAAATTAATGGGAATTTATAAAATAAAAAACAGATTGTCATTTGTTGTGTACTTGTGTTCCTTTACATGTTATTGTTGCTTGTTGTCTACCTTTTCCTACTTCATCAATAGTTCATTGATCCACCACTTCCTTCACAAATTAAAATATCATTCAGATTGAAAAATAAAACCTAAGCAATTAAATTAGGGACACAAATTCTTATAATTTTATTAAACGGCATGAGAATAAATTAATGCAAATACATTTATAATTTAACAATCCTTTGGAACAAAACTGAGTTTTTCTTAGAAAAAAAAATTCATTTAGGCTTTACATGTACTACATCCTTTGCCATTTACTATTAACATATGGTCATCTACGATTATTTTGGTTAAGAATTTGAACATTTTTTTCTAGTTGTAATGGTCATCATGATCCTTTTTTTGATTGATTAGATAATATATCCATTGTCTTTTAGGAAGGTAAAATTTTATTAGAAACAAATATATAATGACGATTCTACAAAGAGATTTGTGAGAAACAGATTACGAGAAGGAAACAAATTGCTAGAATGTTTCTTTTATTTATGTAGATCGACTTTTTTAAATTCAGACTTAATTGGTTCTCTTTTTTCTTTTCATGAAATTGTGTTTAATACCTAGGAATTTAGTTTCATGAATGAAACTGAATTTTTATCGTTTTCACTTTTCATGAATGAAATTTTGCGTTTTGTGTAATAAAAATTTATATTGTTTAATGAATTAAATTGGATTTTGTAGTGGTGTCATGAATCAAATTTGAGCTTTAAGATTCAAACCTAGTTTTATAAATGAAATTATAAATATAGCTAAAAATAGATAAATATAAAGACATGATATTCATAGATGAATATAGTTGAAATTACATAAATAGAGAGAGAGAGGAAAGTTCAAATGTGAACTGAATTTTGGTTGTGAACATGAGGACGAATCTTAGCGACTCATCTGGTTAATAAAGGCTACTTTGACCGGTCGCCCTTAATAATCTCTACCCTCCCATTATAAACGCGTCAATCCTTCGTGATCACGTCCACTGTAACCGAAATGTATGGCTGAGATTCGTCCTCATGTTCACAATCAAAATTGAATTCATATTTGAACTTGACTATATATATATATATATATATATAGAGAGAGAGAGAGAGGAAAGTTCAAATGTGAACCACTTTTTGGTTGTGAACGTGAGGACAGCCGAGAGCACGACACGTGGCGACTTTAAGTGTGGCCCCCCTCTTTAATTCAATGCCTTCCCATGAATCGCGCCTAGTCATCCGCCGTGGATCTGACGTGGCGCCTAGTCATCCGCCGTGGATCTGACGTGGCGCCTAGTCATCCGCCACGTGTCGCGTCCTCGGTTGTCCTCACGTTCACAACCAAAAAGTGGTTCACATTTGAACCCACCCCTATATATATATATATATATATAGAGAGAGAGAGAGAGAGAGAGAGAGAGAGAGAGAGAGAGAGAGAGAAGGGAAGGGGTGGGGGGGGGGGGGGGGGGGGTTGAGAAGAAATTGAAAAGAAAAGGAATTGAAGATAAGATAATATGATGTAATTGAGATTGTGGGAAAATGGAGATAAATTCACGTGATTGGGTTTCCAATTCGTCAAGCAAAAGCCATCGCCACTAACAAATACCATCCTACAATATCCATCTTCTTTCACCTTTTTCTTAACCTTAAATTTGTTTCACCCAATTAATTAATACATCAAACACCTCTCCTTATTAAAAGATTGTCCCTAAGTTTTGTTGGATGTCACAAACTTGACAACTAATATGCATATAATAAAAGAGTTATAGGGTTATTTTTTCAGTTAATTGTTAATTTGATCAATGTCTTTTAATCTTGATCTTAGGACGTACTTTCTTCAATATTAGAATAAAAAAAATTCTTCTATCCATATGTTGACCCCATAAGGCTTTTTTTTTCAATAGTTAATTTGGCTCAAGATTTGCTACGTTTGTTTACAACCAATGACCTTTAGGTCGAATCCTAATCATATTCAAGAGAAAGCCCTTGTGCGATTAATCTAAAATGTGTGTAAACATTGGGTTGAAGATTTTTGCTTTTGAGTTAGTTGTGGACCCATAAGATGCACTGTGTATGAGTTTATTGAAAACCAAAATAAAAACCTATTGTTATTCTTTTATTAAAATATTCAAATTTTTTGTTTAAGCAAAATAGAATGTAGAAGTGGTGGACGAATAATTCTTGCTAATGAGATGGATTAGGCTTGATGACGAATATCAAAGGCGGTTTCTCTCATTTTAATTTCATTTGAACTCTTTCATGTTTTTTGGTTTTTAATTGCTATAATTATGAGAATCACATTGTGTGAGGTAACATTTTCTTATTTTTTACGTCTTAGGTTTATATGCTAGTTTTTAGTATCATGATCTTTGGACACCTATCAAAATGATTTTAACTTTAAGAAAACAAACTTCATAAATTGTGAAGCTATGGGATAATACCATCGTTTTGCCTTCAGGGTATTCGATAGAATAATTGTGAAGCTATTGGATGATACCATCGCTTTTCCAGATCAAACCGCATGTAAACACTATGTTGCTGGTAATAAATTTGCTTATGTTCAACATTAACTTAGCCCTCATACTTAGGGGTGGCAATTCTTGACACAACACGAACCCTACATGAAGATAAACATGTTTGGGTTGGATTTTCTGAGCTGCCAACCTGTTTATTTTGCGGGTCGTGTTCGGGTTAGTATATAGTTTCATGGGTCAACTTGCCAACCCGTTTATCTTTTTAATACTTTTTATATAACAAAACTTTATTTTGACTTTTGACTTTTATTTTTTCAATTTCAGTTAAGCGCCTAAAATGATTAAATCGAATTTTATTTTGGTTGTATTTGACCCACTTACAACCCTGGAACCCGCGAACCCATATACTTAAACGGGTTATACGGGTCGTGCTTGGGTTGGTGGGTTGCGGGTTAGGGTTAAACGAGTCATGACCCGGTTGACTTTTCTGACTCGAACACCACACAATTGTCACCCCTACACATACTAAATCAACCAATACTCGTGATCTTCGACAACTTATGTTGCACTGGAAGTCAATAGCTAACATGGACAACGAATGGCCTTATTATGTTCAACGAGCTTATAAGTGAGTTTGCATGCAATTTTTGGTCTGTTTTCCCAAATGAATCATGATCATCTTAGATTAGATTCCATCCTAAATAAATAATCAAGATATCTTTAAAAAATTGTGAGTATATCTAAAACATAACAAGGTTATACAATGTTATCTATCTAAAGTTCATCATTCATTTCTAAATAATTGATCATGTGTTTATTTTAGTTTGTCACGAATATATGTCCATCTTTAAACATAAGTATTTGTTTGTCAGTTTTAACTTCAATTGCGAGATAGAGAAAATTCATTAAACTCGCTATATTATTTTTTAAGATGAAAGTATCATTCTATAGATAAAAAGATATAACACAATTTAATAGCATGGTACAACATCTAAAGCATGAGAGTCATGTGAAGAAGGTAGGTTGGGTTCAACCGTTAGTGGCGTGCATCATAAAGAAAGAGGATTTCTAATCATATGTATACTTGCCTTCCTTTCAAGGTAAAATTTAAGTATTTACTAAATTATATGTTGAAAAATTCTTGATATTGTATTATTAAATATTTATTTTTATTTTTTTTAAAAGAAAATATATTTAAGTATGCGAAATGAATTATGGCGCTCCAGAGACAAACAAACGTTTGTTCACTTCTGAAGTACGAGGTAAAATGAGCATTTTGTATTTTTTTTCTTTTTCTTAGTTTTAGCTATTTTTATTATATGTTTGCCTTTTACTTCTTTATTCATCTTCTTCAACCATGTAACATTCCAGATTACTGTACCAGATATTTGTTAGGATTATGTGCGAGACAGTAACAGGGTTACCGTGTCCAATGTTATAAGACACTAGTAGGTCACACCGCTGCACACCTAATTGAGAATTTGTGTGAAAGAGATAAATGAGAAGAGAGAATTAAATAATTATTAGTTAAATAATTATTTACTAGTTTTAATTAATCAGTAAATTAATTAAAGGATTAATTATTTAAGGAATTAATTAAAGGATAACTATAAAGGGAATTATAATCAGGTTAGATCACTGCCTTATTCTATCCTATAAATAAAGGGTTAAGGCTTTGATGAATCAGTTGATTAATCCTACGAAAATCTCTCGCTCTCTCTTTCTCCCTCCCAACCGTCGACTTCTCTCTCTCTCACACATCGGTCGGAATTTTTCCGATCAGTCACGGTGGTCTAGCAACCCTCTCGCGTGGTGTCAGTAGCGGTGTACCCCCTGCCAGCTTTCCGGAAGTCTATTCACTACAAGGTAAACCGTCAAACCCACTTTGATTGTATCTGTTATGGTTTAAGATGGGTCCGGGTTTGGGAATCGTTTTTGTTATCCGCTGCGCACTGTTAGTGCCTACGGTTCCCAACAGTGGTATCAGAGCCACTTCTTAAACCTACAGATCAGGTTTAATTGTTTGTTGATTAGGTTTAAAAATTTGATTTTTATATGTTTTGAATTGTTAAAAAATTGAATTTTTAAGAAAAAAACCTAACGAATCGGAAGCTGGTGGTGGAACGGCGGCAGTTAGCCGACCGAACCACCGTAACCACCAAATCACCGCGGCCACCGGCAACACCACAGATGGTGGTAGCCGGCGGCAGTCCTCTCGACACAACCACAGCGCCGCACCACAGGTAGCGGTCGCGGCTGTGGTCGATTGTATCCACCGCACCACCGATTGTGGTGGCGGGTGGCGATCGATGGTGATAAAAACCACCGAGGATGGTGGTGGTGGCAGCGGCCATGGCCGTTGTCATCGGCTGAACCACAAACCACCGGTCCAACCGCCGGCTGCCCTAAGGCCGAGCCAAGGCAGTGGTGGTGGCTGTTTGACCTTCGCAAACGAAAGCCGCACCACCGTATGGTGGTGGCGGCGATTACCATTGATAATCAAAACAACCACCAGCCGGCGGTGGTGGCTGATGCCGCCGTCGTTGGCGGTGGTGGTAGTGGCGTTTGGATCGTCGAGAAGAGGGCGGCGGTGGTGGTGGCAGATGCTACTGTTGCTGCCGTCGATTGATATCTCCACCACAAGCGACCAAGGTGGTGATGGTGGTCTTGTTTAACTCGCCGGAAAAACGAGCGGCGGCGGTGGCAGTAGCCACTGCCGTCGTCGATTGTTTTGTGGGGACACCGGAGCGGCGATGGTGGCCAGCTGGTTGCCGTCGTCGCGACTATGGTGGTGGCGTCAAGCTGCTGCCATCGTTCGATGTTTCCAAGTGGGGGCAGTGGTGGCATAAGCCGCTGTTGTCGTCACCGGCGAATTGTTTTATGACGGTGGTTGATTGTTTGATCGCCGTACCAAACGGCGATGGTGGCGGTATTCGTACCGTTGCTGTCGCCGGCGACCCCCTACCACCGATCGACGACCGCTAGGCGGATCTATGGTGGGGTCGGCGGCGATTAAGGATACAACCACCGGCGAAAGATCAACGATGGTCGGTTCATGTTTGGATCTGGATCGGTATCGATAAATGCCAGATTTGGTAATGATAACCGATAAGGGTTTATCCTAAACCAGATAAGGTTTAGAACCCTAGGGATTAATTTTATTAATTAAATAATTAAATTAATTTAGTTTAATTAAATTTAATTAGTTCTGTTTTAATCAAATTAAATCTAGTCAAGATTTTGTTGTCATAGTCAAACCCTTTGACCCATGGTTGTGTTTTTGTATTTTATTTATTTCAAGTACTGGTTACGGGAGGCATGCGTGCCATTTACAACCCGATTATTTGTAATATTATTTTTGTAATCGAGAATTGAAGACGGAGCCAAGGAGTCAAGCATGGAGCTTGGAGCCAGTGGGAGCACCGAGAAGTTTTGTCCCTTAGGAATAAGGACCGTCGGTTTTGTGTTGGCTCACGAAACGACAATAGTTAAGGGTTTTTGACTATGACATGTTCTATTGCATGGTTGTTTATATTTATCAGTTATATTGCGTGGTTGCTTAAGTTACGTAATTTTTAAATATAAACATTTGCTTTTTAAAATTTAAATATTTTTAAAAGGTAAAATTGGAAACAAAATACAGTTTGTGTTTGGATCCAAAGTTTTGAAAAAACTGGCATATATGACCCTTGTAAAATCATAGATTAGTAAGTGCAACCCACTTTAGGGACACCTCCAGTGTAAGGTACATAGGGCGTTGTAAGTGCACTCACTATGAACGCCCGTGTTCAAACCGAAACTGGAGGGTGATAAAACTCTGCGAATTATCTCCGGGTGGTACCGACCAGAGTTTGTCCAGGTCCCGGGTGGTGCAATCTATTTTGGTAATTATTTATTCACCGGGTGGTACCGGGCCAAAATGCACTAGAGGGACTAAATATGCACGGACTATATATCCGATGTCCCGACGATCTAGAAATCGTATTTTCGAGTTAGAATACGATTGGTATAGTTTTACCTACCATAAATCGCATGAGTCGGTTTGACATGATCACATGCTTCCCGACACATGTGAAATATGGATTCTAGTCTAATAAATTTATTTTAAGGGTAATAATTTATTAGAATTTTATAATTATAAACTAAATTGGAATTTATATTCTTCTGTAGATGTCTCCAGTTAGCATTCCGTTTTATTCACCTGAGGAATCACTTCGCCTTATTATGGGCAAGTGGAAGCTTACGGGCCAGAACTTTCCAGTTTGGAAGTTACATTTACAGAATGTTTTGAGTGCCCAGGGTAAGCTTTATGTGATCAATAAGCCTATGTCACGACCTAAGAGCAATGCCCCTGAAGAGGAATTTGCTGAGTATTTTAGATTCATGGCAGATGAATCGGATGTAATGTCCATTCTAATTTTCTCTATGTCACCCGAGTTCACGGGAGATTTAAGAGTCAAATTCTATCACGAGGTTGTGAAAAATGTGGAGAACCAATTAGGTCTCTACAAGCATATGGGTAAGCTTTTGATCATGCAAGAGATTTTCTCCCTGAAGCTGCAAAAGGGTCAGTCAGTTAAAAACCATCTTATTGAAATAAGAAGGCTCTTTAAATGTTTATCACGTCTGGGGTACAAGATGACTCAGGAAGAGTTAGTGTATCTCATGTGGTTTTCCCTCACAAAAGAAGTTCAGGACACAGCTAGTGCCTACATGAAGGAACCAAAGAACGACGTGGATAAAGTTCATGAAGATATTATGGCCAGTCTAGAGCCAGTACCTGCACCTGCTGATCTCATGGATACTGACTTAATTGATGAGCTGGGAGATCTGAGTTGCCCAGAATGCGGTAGCAAGGATTTTTGCGAGCACTTGATGAATATCGACCAGATAGAGATCGGTTTACCCGATGCTCCAGGTATCTTTATGATAGATTGCTTAATCACTTCTTATGAATCATGGGTAATTGATACAGGCAGTGGTAACCACATTTGTAATCATTTACAGGGATTCACTAGAAGAAAGACTTTGAGGAAAGACCGTTCGAACCTACGAGTTGGCGAAGGCACTCCGCTGATTGCTGAAGCCGTGGGATCTTATAGTCTTAGTTTACCCTCGGGTCTAGTTTTGGAACTGGATAATTGTTATTATATTCCAAATATGATTAAGAATGTATTGTCTTTTGATTTGTTAGTAGACCAAGGTTTTCATTACAAATATGATTATAAAATGCTTTCTGTCTTTAAAAATAATATTTTCTATTTTAAAGCAACACCTATAAATGGTCTATATACAGTAAATCTGCAAGACAATAGCAATGAAATCTATCATATAAGTAAACGATCCAAGGACATTGAGGATCAGACTTACCTCTGGCATTGTCGTTTGGGCCACATAAACAAGAAACGCGTTGAACTACTCCTAAAAGGAGGTTTTCTTGGCAATTTCGATTATAAACCTTTTGATAATTGCGAGTCTTGTTTATCTGGCAAAATGACAAAGCAAACTTTCAACAATGAAAATGAAAGGGCTACTGACTTGCTTGAAATAATCCACACAGATGTGTGTGGACCTTTCAGTCATGTGGCAAGAGGAGGATACCGGTACTTCATTACCTTTACTGACGATTTCAGTAGGTATGGTTATGTCTACCTTATGAGACATAAATCTGAAAGCTTTGAAAGATTCAAGGAATTTCAGAATGAAGTACAGAATCAACTTGACAAGAGGATCAAGTTCTTGCGGTCGGATCGTGGTGGCGAATATCTTAGTGACGAGTTTGACAATCATTTGATGGAGTGTGGGATTGTATCCCAACTTACACCTCCGTATACACCTCAGATGAACGGTGTATCAGAAATGAGAAATCGTACTTTGCTTGATATGGTACGAACGATGATGTGTCACTCTACGCTGCCAATATCATTCTGGGGACATGCGCTCGAAACAGCAGCACACATACTGAACAGAGCGCCAACAAATTCGGTAGAAAAGACTCCATATGAACTATGGAAGGGTAAGAAACCCAACATATCTTTGCTAAAAATTTGGGGTTGTGAGGTTTACGTCAAACGACCCACCTCAGAAAAACTCAGGCCCAAATCCGACAAGTGTTTCTTCGTTGGATATCCCAAGACCACCGTGGGATATTACTTCTACAACCCTGAAGAGAACAAAGTTTTTGTTGCTCGAAATGGAAAATTTCTGGAAGAAAAGTTTCTTAGTTTAGAGAACACTAGAAAGGATGTAGATCTAAGGTAGTAGACGAAGAAAACACTGCACCGATTGTTGAGCCAAAAATTCAACATAGCAATGTTGAACCTCAATCAGAGCCGATTGAGGAAGTGCAAACACAGGACCTTCGCAGATCCAGTAGGGTGAGACAAGAACCAGATATGTATCTTGGGTTTCTAGTCTCTCAGGACAGTGGAGACCTGAATGAACCAACATCCTATGGAGAAGCTGTGTCAGGCAATGAGTCTGAACAATGGCAAGAAGCCATGAAGGCCGAGATGCAATCCATGTACGACAACCAAGTTTGGGAGTTGACTGATTTGCCACAACACTGTAGAGCTGTTGGGCGCAAATGGGTTTTCAAGAAGAAAAACGACATGGATGGGAATGTGCACACTTTCAAGGCCAGACTGGTCGCAAAAGGGTTCACGCAAACTCATGGTATCGACTATGATGAAACCTTTTCACCAGTGGCCATGTTAAAGTCAATTAGGATTCTAATGGGCATTTCAGCGTACTTTAACTGCGAGATTTGGCAAATGGACGTCAAGACAGCCTTTCTGAATGGAAAGTTAACAGAAGACGTCTATATGGAACAACCAGATGGGTTTGAAGATCCTAAGAATCCTAATAAGGTGTGTAAACTGCTAAAATCCATTTATGGATTAAAGCAAGCATCTCGAAGCTGGAACTTACACTTTGATGAGCGAATCAAAGAGTTTGGTTTTACCAAAAGTGAGTTCGAGCCGTGTGTCTACACTAAGTTCAGTGGGAGCATAGTAACCTTCTTGGTCTTGTACGTAGATGACATTCTACTCATAGGAAACGATGTACCAACTTTACAGAGTGTAAAGAGCTGGTTAAGCAAATGTTTCCAGATGAAAGACCTTGGAGAGGCCGCTTATATACTTGGTATAAAGATCTACAGAAATAGATCTAAGCGGCTTATCGGACTTAGTCAGAGTACGTATATCGATAAAATTCTGAAGAAATTCAGGATGGATGAATCCAAGAAAGGATTTATCCCGATGCAGCATGACATAGTGTTAAGTAAAACACAATGTCCTGTTTCTAGTCAAGATCAGGACAAAATGAAATCGGTTCCATATGCTTCTGTAATTGGATCGATTATGTATGCCATGTTATGTACTAGGCCCGATGTTGCTTACTCAGTAAGTGTTACGAGCAGATATCAACAGAATCCGGGTGAACCTCATTGGGTGGCTGTCAAGAACATTCTTAATATCTGAGAAGAACGAAAGAAATGTTCTTGGTCTTTGGAGGATCTGAGGATGAAATTAGTGTCACCGGATACTCTGACGCTAGTTTCCAGACCGACAGAGATGACTTCAGGTCACAGTCAGGGTACGTCTTTACCCTAAACGGAGGCGCGATCTCATGGAAGAGCTCGAAGCAGGACACGATTGCAGATTCAACTACAGAAGCAGAGTACATTGCAGCATCTGATGCAGCAAAGGAAGCTGTCTGGCTAAGAAATTTGCTATCGGATCTCAGAGTGGTTGCCAGTATCTCGAGACCGATCGATATATTCTGTGATAACTCGGGAGCCGCGGCGCAAGCAAAGGAACTGTTTGGGTGAAATTTTATCATCGAACGATCGAACGAATAAAATCGTAAGATATCTTTCAGGATGATATTCCTGTATTAAGATAAGGTCCTGAAATAAAGATATAACTACCGTCAAACAAAGATAAGTGATCATCGAAGATAATCATACGATATCATCGTATGATCGTGCGATTAAACTAACGATATACATGTTCAAAGTTTGCTCTTATTGCAGGAAAGTTTATCCAAGATAACCTCGAAGCACAGCCATCGTCCATTGAACTTAAATACGACCGTTTGAACCAGATACGTTCATCATTAAAGAGCTCAGACGTTACGATCTAGAAATCAGCCTCAGTTATGACCGTTGCATTTATGGCTCAATAATGAACGAACGGTTACAAATTCAACAGCTATAAAAGAGATTCAAGATCCTACACTCGAGACAACTGATTCTGGGAGAGAAATAGCAATACGAATATTATTCTCTGTATTTACGTTCGATAGCATTCATTTTCTTTATTGTAATCGTACGATACAACTGTAACATCGAGGATATCACCCCTTATTGGTGATCTATAGTGCAACGTCGACTATCCTATTTAGTCGGCCGCAGGTTTTTTTCTCGATTCAGAGGTTTTTCCTGCGTCATCAATCTTCTTGTCAATTTACTTTTATTTATCGCACGTTTTATTGAACGAGAATTCTTTCTTTTGACGATTTTGCCTCACGACATCTTACGATAACGATTTAAGTAAATTTTTACACAAACAGTTTGGCGCCCACCGTGGGACCCGTTTTGAGAAAATCTTGTTCGATAAGGCGTCAGCCTACTAACCTATTTCTTCGAGCTTCTTTGTGAATTGAGTACAGGAACATGGCAAGCAGTTCTCAAACAACTTTGCAACAACAATTGGCAGCAGCACAAGAACAAATCCAATGGTTGAATGAGCAGAATTTACAAATGAATGGTGAACTGTCTAGATTGAGAGCATCGAATCCGCAAACTTCTCACATCCCAGTTTCCATTCATCAACAAAGGCCATTTTTTCCTCAAAATCCACCCCCTGTTTCTCAAACTCCATTTGTCCAACCACAAATGTCACAATCTTTCATTCCACCTCAGGTATCGCAAGTTAACTTGCCACCACCTCCGCAAATATCGCAAGTTAGCTTACCACCGCCACCTCCAGTCAACAATTCACGTCCTATCTTCCCTCCGTTACCATCAGGTCCTTACCCAGGAGCAACCACGTTTACTTACAACCAACCTCAAACAGGGCCTCGTCCTTTATACCTATTCCAGAACCTATATCGCACGTTCCCACCGCAGCTACCCTATAACTCATATTCCAAACTTATCAAACGTTTCAGGAACCTCTAGTAATCCACCGCCCAATGATATCGTGGATATTCGGCTAAAAATGCTAGAAGAACAAAATAAAGCAATGCTCGCATTGTTAACCAAACTTCCTGGAGCTGCTGTACCCATCGAAGTTGAACCTAAAACTGGATTCCAAGCTTCACCCTATATCGATGAGATTGCTCTCGTTGATATTCCCAAAAAATATAACATCCCAGCTTTTACACCAAAATACTCTGGAATCTCCGATCCTGTGGAACACATCGCACAATACAAGCAGCTAGTATGGATAGTTCCAATTCCAACCCAGTTTCAAGAAATATGTATGTGCAAAGGCTTTGGATCAACACTTACCGGAGCTGCGTTGCAGTGGTTAATCAATTTGAAACCCAAAAGCATCGCATCGTGGTCTGAGTTAGTAAACCAGTTTACTCGACAGTTTGCAAGTAGTCGCAAGATGGAGAAACAAACGAGCGATCTCTACTATGTCGTGCAAAAAACAGGTGAAACCATTCGTGAATATTTTAACAGGTTCAACGCAGAGATGATCGAAGTTAAGAACTGCGATGTGCGGACGGCAATCGAAGCATACAAACGTGGATTAGACACATCCTCGGAGTTATACACAGATTTAACGAAGTATCCACCAGAAAACTTCGATGATGTACGAGCTCGTACGTTGGCACACATGAGAATCGAAGATGATGCCCTTTTCCGGCGTAAACATTCGAATGATAAGAAAAATCTTGGAGCGCAGAAAACATGATTTCAAACCTAAACGAGTAAACAAGATTGATAATTCTCGACATGATCAGAATAAGCGTTCAACCCAAGGTAAAGGTAAAGTAAGATATCCAGATTTGTCAACTTACCATTTTGCAGGTACAACGAAGGACTTAGTGGATTCTCTACGGAACTTGGAAGTCAACGTACAATGGCCCAAGAAACCAGAGAATCCTAGCAAGGATAGAGACCAAACGAAATGGTGCGACTTCCACAGCGACCACGGACACAATACAGATGATTGTATTAGCTTGAAGAAGGAGATCGCATACCTCAAATCGAACGGACATCTCAAAAACCTTCTAGGTGATGATTCAAAGAGACCGACGTCACCCGTTCCAACGAAGGTTGTAAATTGCATTACTGGTGGATCCGAAGTATGTGGTTTGACATACTCTGCGGCCAAACGACACGCACGAGAAGGACCTGAAGGATATCCTGTTCCTGAAGATTCAAAGACTGCGGCTGAAAGAGAACTCGATGCAGCTAAACTAACGTTCGATCAAGACGATCTATCGGGCGTTAACCAAAAACACCATGATGCTCTAGTCATACAGTTAAACATTGGAAACTGTTTGACCAGGAGAGTATTGGTGGATGGAGGTAGCTCAGCTAACGTTATATTCTCAGATACTCTAAAGATCATGGGTATTGATCGATCCAACATCGTACGACGAACAACAACGTTAATTGGATTCAACGGAGATGCCACTAGTACTCTTGGAGAAATCATACTACCAGTCTTCGCTAAAGGCATAAACAAGCAAACGAAGTTCAACGTCATCGATTGTCCTTCCGCTTACAATGCTATACTTGGAAGACCTTGGATTCACGATATGAAGGCTATACCATCAACGTATCATCAGAAGATCAAGTTCCCATCTCCCTGGGGCGTGCAAGAGATAGTCAGCGAAAAGAAAATTGCAAGGGAGTGCTACAAGATTACGATGAAGGCCAAACCGCATGATATCTAGCAATTACAGAGCCAGGATGGAGTACGATCGTACGATGATCTTCAATTAGAAGAAGTCGTGTTGGATCACAAACATCCTGATCGCAAGGTCTTCGTAGGAGCAACTCTAACCCCTGATATAAAAAATAGTATAATATTCTTTTTTGCAGGAACACTCGGATTGTTTTGCGTGGTCACACGAGGATATGGTAGGAATTGATCCTAACATCATATCGCACAAGTTGAACGTGGATCCTACGTTTAAACCCGTTAAGCAAAAAAGACGCAAGTTTGCACCAGAACGCAACAAGGTCATCAATGAGGAGGTAGACAACCTACTCAAAACAGGAAAAATTCGAGAAGTAAAGTATCCAGATTGGCTCGCCAACGTGGTGGTAGTACAAAAGAAGAATGGAAAGTGGCGAGTATGCATCGACTTCACAGACCTAAACAAAGCTTGTCCGAAGGATCCTTTTCCTTTGCCGCATATTGATGCGATGGTCGATGCAACTGCGGGGCACGAGCTACTAACGTTCATGGATGCTTATTCCGGATATAATCAGATCCTAATGCACAAAGATGATCAAGAGAAGACTGCGTTTATGACCGATAAGGGCATATACTGTTATAAAGTAATGCCATTTGGGCTCAAGAATGCTGGATCAACGTACCAAAGGCTTGTAAACAGGATGTTCAAAGATCATCTCGGACGTACGATGGAAGTATACATCGATGATATGCTCGTAAAGTCGGAACGATCACAAGATCATATCCAGCATTGAAGCAATCGTTCGATATATTACGAGAATACAAGATGAAACTCAACCCAACCAAGTGCTCTTTCGGGGTGCGTGCGGGAAAGTTTCTTGGATACATGGTTACACGACGAGGGATCGAGGCAAGTCCAGAACAGATCAAACAATCTTGGAAATTCAATCACCAAGGAATATAAAAGAGGTACAAAAGTTGACCGGAGAGTAGCGGCCCTGAAACAGGTTCATCTCGCGATCATCTGATAAGTGTCACTTGTTCTACAACGTGCTTCGAAAAAACAAAGGCTTCGATTGGACAGAAGCACACGAGGAAGCACTACAAAGCTTAAAGAAATATATGTCCAATCCTCCATATTGACGAAACCAATCGAAGGTGAGAGCTTGCAATTGTACCTCGCTGTAAGTAACAACGCCGTTAGTGCAGTGCTCGTACGAGAAGGTGACCAACATCAGCAACCTATCTATTACATAAGTAAGTCTTTTCTCGATGCTGAAAACAAGGTACACATCTATGGAAAAGCTTTTACTTGGCCTCGTAACTGCAGCAAAAAAGTTAAGGCATTATTTCGAATCGCATCATATAATCGTTGTTACTAATTATCCCTTAAGATCGTACTTCGTAAGCCTGAACTTACAGGACGATTAGCAAAGTGGAGTATTTATCTTAGCAGCTTTGATCTAACGTATCAACCAAGAACAGCGATAAAGTCTCAAGCGTTGGCAGATTTCGTAGCTGAATTCAGTCCTGGAATCGAAGAGCCATCGTACGATGAAATCAGTAATGTGACGATTCAGGACAACAGCCCTGGACCATGCATGTTGATGGGGCTTCTAACGCACGAGGATCAGGATTGGGAGTAGTCCTGAAATCATCACATGGGGGCAATATGGTGTATTCAGTACGATGTGAGTTCAAAACCACTAACAATGAAGCAGAGTATGAAGCCTTGATTGCCGGATTGGATATGGCATATGACTTGGGGGCACGATGGCTACGTACGAAGCGATTCACTACTAGTAGTGAACCAAATCAATGGCGAATTTCAAGCAAAAGATTCAAAGATGATATCGTACCTCAAGATCGCAAAGATAAGATCGCACGATTCGATAAGTTTTCAATAGAGCAAATTCCAAGAGATCTGAATATGCAAGCCGATGCCTTGGCTAACTTGGGATCCGCATTCAACGAACCAGCTTTAGAAAGTGTCCGATAATACATCTTATGTCACCAACAATCGAAGAAGTTCAAGTGATCGAAGAAAACCACGATTGT
>JARYMX010000525.1:0-18663 GCA_030169165.1 Centaurea solstitialis | reverse complement strand
CCCCCAAAAGGCCCCAAACTACTGCCCATCCATTCGAAAACCCGAAAAAGGAAAATAATGCTTTTCCATTTGGGGCCCGAATAATTGTTCTTTTCCCAAAACCCGGGCCGGGAAAAATTACTCCTGCCATTTTCGTTTTGATACTCGGGGGGGCCAAATGGGGCTCCCGTAGCAAAAGTTATGGACGTTTAACCGTTTTTCCCGACCCCAAAAGGGGGGTTTCCTTGGCCCCGGCCCCGGTTGGGCCCGGGAAAAAACCCGGGAGCAAATTTTTCCGGAAATTTAGTGGGCCCTCTATGATTTAATGATAAGGTTTAACAAAAAAAACCCGACGAAAACCCCCCCCAAGGCCCAAACTACTGCATCCTTCATTCAAAAAAAGGAAGAAGGGCAATAACGCAATTTTCCAGTTTGTGGCCGAAAATTGTTCATTTCCAAATGAGGCTGGAAATGTACCCCTCGTCCATGCTTCGTTTTGTAGTCTGGGCCTAAAGGGGGACTCCCGTAAAAAAGTTATGGCGTTTAACCCGTTTTTGCCCCGACGCCAAGGGGGGTCCCCTTTTGGTAGCCTGGTCGGATGGGTCCAAAAAACCCGGAGGCGAATTCTCAGGAAACTTTAGGGGGGCCCTCATGATGTTAATGAGAAAGGTTTTAAAAAGAAAAAAGCCGCACGAAAACCCCCTCCCAAGGCCCAAACTACGCACCCACCCTTCGAAAAGCGAAGAAGGCAATAACTGCAATTTTAAGTTGTGGCCGAATAATTGTTCTTTTCCCAAAAACCCGAGACGCTGGAAATGTACTCCTCCCCATAGTTTTTTTTGATAGTCGTGGGCCAAATCGGCTCCGTAGAAAAATTATGGACGTTTAACCGTTTTGCCCGAGCCAAAAGGGGGGTACCTTTGGAGCCTGGTGGATGGGTCCGGAAAATCCGGAGGCGAATTCTCAGGAAACTTTACGTGGGCCCTCTATGATGTTAATGAGTAAGGTTTTAACAAGAAAAAGCCGCACGAAAACCCCTCCCAAGGCCCAAACTACTGCATCCATCCATTCGAAAAGCGAAGAAGGCAATAACTGCAATTTCCAGATTGTGGCCGAATAATTGTTCATTTTCCAAAATCCGAGACGCTGGAAATGTACTCCTCGTCCATAGCTTCGTTTTGATAGCTCGTGGGCCTAAATCGGACTCCCGTAGCAAAAGTTATGGACGTTTAACGTTTTTGCCCCGACGCCAAAGGAGGTACCCTTTGGTAGCCTGGTCCGGATGGGTCCGGAAAATCCGGAGGCGAATTCTCAGGAAACTTTACGTGGGCCCTCTATGATGTTAATGAGTAAGGTTTAACAAGAAAAAGCCGCACGAAAACCCCTCCCAAGGCCCAAACTACTGCATCCATCCATTCGAAAAGCCGAAGAAGGCTATAACTGCAATCTTCCAGATTGTGGCCGAATAATTGTTCATTTCCAAAATCCGAGACGCTGGAAATGTACTCCTCGTCCATAGCTTCGTTTTGATAGCTCGTGGGCCTAAATCGGACTCCCGTAGCAAAAGTTATGGACGTTTAACCGTTTTTGCCCCGACGCCAAAGGGGGTACCCTTTGGTAGCCTGGTCCGGATGGGTCCGGAAAATCCGGAGGCGAATTCTCAGAAAACTCTACGTGGGCCCTCTATGATGTTAATGAGTAAGGTTTAACAAGAAAAAGCCGCACAAAAACCCCTCCCAAGGCCCAAACTACTGCATCCATCCATTCGAAAAGCCGAAGAAGGCAATAACTGCAATTTTCCAGATTGTGGCCGAATAATTGTTCATTTCCAAAATCCGAGACGCTGGAAATGTACTCCTCGTCCATAGCTTCGTTTGATAGCTCGTGGGCCTAAATCGGACTCCCGTAGCAAAAGTTATGGACGTTTAACCGTTTTTGCCCCGACGCCAAAGGGTTACCCTTTGGTAGCCTGGTCCGGATGGGTCCGGAAAATCCGGAGGCGAATTCTCAGGAAACTTTACGTGGGCCCTCTATGATGTTAATGAGTAAGGTTTAACAAGAAAAAGCCGCACGAAAACCCCTCCCAAGGCCCAAACTACTGCATCCATCCATTCGATAAGCCGAAGAAGGCAATAACTGCAATTTTCCAGATTGTGGCCGAATAATTGTTCATTTCCAAAATCCGAGACGCTGGAAATGTACTCCTCGTCCATAGCTTCGTTTTGATAGCTCGTGGGCCTAAATCGGACTCCCGTAGCAAAAGTTATGGACGTTTAACCGTTTTTGCCCCGACGCCAAAGGGGGTACCCTTTGGTAGCCTGGTCCGGATGGGTCCGGAAAATCCGGAGGCGAATTCTCAGGAAACTTTACGTGGGCCCTCTATGATGTTAATGAGTAAGGTTTAACAAGAAAAAGCCGCACGAAAACCCCTCCCAAGGCCCAAACTACTGCATCCATCCATTCGAAAAGCCGAAGAAGGCAATAACTGCAATTTTCCAGATTGTGGCCGAATAATTGTTCATTTCCAAAATCCGAGACGCTGGAAATGTACTCCTCATCCATAGCTTCGTTTTGATAGCTCGTGGGCCTAAATCGGACTCCCGTAGCAAAAGTTATGGACGTTTAACCGTTTTTGCCCCGACGCCAAAGGGGGTACCCTTTGGTAGCCTGGTCCGGATGGGTCCGGAAAATCCGGAGGCGAATTCTCAGGAAAGTTTACGTGGGCCTCTATGATGTTAATGAGTAAGGTTTAACAAGAGAAAAGCCGCACGAAAACCCCTCCCAAGGCCCAAACTACTGCATCCATCCATTCGAAAAGCCGAAGAAGGCAATAACTGCAATTTTCCAGATTGTGGCCGAATAATTGTTCATTTCCAAAATCCGAGACGCTGGAAATGTACTCCTCGTCCATAGCTTCGTTTTGATAGCTCGTGGGCCTAAATCGGACTCCCGTAGCAAAAGTTATGGACGTTTAACCGTTTTTGCCCCGACGCCAAAGGGGGTACCCTTTGGTAGCCTGGTCCGGATGGGTCCGGAAAATCCGGAGGCGAATTCTCAGGAAACTTTACGTGGGCCCTCTATGATGTTAATGAGTAAGGTTTAACAAGAAAAAGCCGCACGAAAACCCCTCCCAAGGCCCAAACTACTACATCCATCCATTCGAAAAGCCGAAGAAGGCAATAACTGCAATTTTCCAGATTGTGGCCGAATAATTGTTCATTTCCAAAATCCGAGACGCTGGAAATGTACTCCTCGTCCATAGCTTCGTTTTGATAGCTCGTGGGCCTAAATCGGACTCCCGTAGCAAAAGTTATGGACGTTTAACCGTTTTTGCCCCGACGCCAAAGGGGGTACCCTTTGGTAGCCTGGTCCGGATGGGTCCGGAAAATCCGGAGGCGAATTCTCAGGAAACTTTACGTGGGCCCTCTATGATGTTAATGAGTAAGGTTTAACAAGAAAAAGCCGCACGAAAAACCCCTCCCAAGGCCCAAACTACTGCATCCATCCATTCGATAAGCCGAAGAAGGCAATAACTGCAATTTTCCAGATTGTGGCCGAATAATTGTTCATTTCCAAAATCCGAGACGCTGGAAATGTACTCCTCGTCCATAGCTTCGTTTTGATAGCTCGTGGGCCTAAATCGGACTCCCGTAGCAAAAGTTATGGACGTTTAACCGTTTTTGCCCGACGCCAAAGGGGGTACCCTTGGTAGCCTGGTCCGGATGGGTCCGGAAAATCCGGAGGCGAATTCTCAGGAAACTTTACGTAGGCCCTCTATGATGTTAATGAGTAAGTTTTAACAAGAAAAAGCCGCACGAAAACCCCTCCCAAGGCCCAAACTACTGCATCCATCCATTCGAAAAGCCGAAGAAGGCAATAACTGCAATTTTCCAGATTGTGGCCGAATAATTGTTTATTTTCTAAAATCCAAGACGCTGGAAATGTACTCCTCGTCCATAGCTTCGTTTTGATAGCTCGTGGGCCTAAATCGGACTCCCGTAGCAAAAGTTATGGACGTTTAACCGTTTTTGCCCCGACGCCAAAGGGGGTACCCTTTGGTAGCCTGGTCCGGATGGGTCCGGAAAATCCGGAGGCGAATTCTCAGAAAACTTTACGTGGGCCCTCTATGATGTTAATGAGCAAGGTTTAACAAGAAAAAGCCGCACGAAAACCCCTCCCAAGGCCCAAACTACTGCATCCATCCATTCGAAAAGCCGAAGAAGGCAATAACTGCAATTTTCCAGATTGTGGCCGAATAATTGTTCATTTCCAAAATCCGAGACGCTGGAAATGTACTCCTCGTCCATAGCTTCGTTTTGATAGCTCGTGGGCCTAAATCGGACTCCCGTAGCAAAAGTTATGGACGTTTAACCGTTTTTGCCCCGACGCCAAAGGGGGTACCCTTTGGTAGCCTGGTCCGGATGGGTCCGGAAAATCCGGAGGCGAATTCTCAGGAAACTTTACGTGGGCCCTCTATGATGTTAATGAGTAAGGTTTAACAAGAAAAAGCCGCACGAAAACCCCTCCCAAGGCCCAAACTACTGCATCCATCCATTCGAAAAGCCGAAGAAGGCAATAACTGCAATTTTCCAGATTGTGGCCGAATAATTGTTCATTTCCAAAATCCGAGACGCTGGAAATGTACTCCTCGTCCATAGCTTCGTTTTGATAGATCGTGGGCCTTGTTAGGGTAAAAATCTACAATCGCATGACAACCGACTATAAACGTAAGGTAAATGTTAGGACAATAGTCCTGTATTAAGATAAGGTCCTGAGATAAAACCTAATAGGACTATCGAACAAAGATCAATAAGCATCGAACGCATACAATAAATAAAACGCACGATGACTATATTGTCGTACGACGATACTAACGAATAACATACAAAGTTTATATGTTTGATGCAGATAAGCTGATTATCATATCTAACAATTGTCCACCTTTGAGGAAATCGGAAATTGAGTACTATGCTATGCTCGTTGAAGTCCATCATTACAATGAGCAAGTCGTAAGTTATGTATCGTTCGACAACATCAAGATCGACCGTTACAAGCAAGATTCTCGCAGCAGTTACAATCTGGACAGTTACTCTCCGAGCATTAATTGAAGACAATAACGTTGGACGGTTACGATTTAATCATTGATGAGCCACAATACCGTTGGACCGTTATTATCAAGCTACTATAAAAGAAGAATCAAGCCAGCATTGCAACAGACGAAATCTATCTGAAGCTCACAAGTTCTATAATCATTATTCTTGAGAATCATCTGTAATTTACATTCGATTTCATACGTCTCTCAATTGTAATCGTACGATCAAAGCTGTATACTTGAAGGATATCACCCTGATTGGTGAACATAGTGCTTTGTCGACTTATCTTTTAGGTCGACCGCAGGTTTTTTCCTCCGTCGTGAGGTTTTTCCTGCGTCATCAAATTATTTGTCTCATTTTACTTTTCCGCACTTATCATTGATTGTAATTTCTTTCTCTCGACGGTTAAGCCTCACACAAAGTTTCTTACGACATCGAGTTGTGTAATTTTTTACATTAACAGTTTGGCGCCCACCGTGGGGCTCCGTTTTGAGAAAAATTTCATTCGGTGAAAAGTGCGCCTTAGTACTAACCTTTTCTTTGAGTTTTCTTTGAGCTATTTGCGCAGGATAATGGATAACGGATTCATAGCATCACTCCAACAACAATTGCAAGAAGCTAACAACGAAATTCAACGTCTTCGAGCTTTGCCAGGACCATCGATATCTATTCCAATGTCTATTCCTCCTCCATATCCTCCTCAACATCTAAGACCACCACCTCGACCACAGTTCAATGCCTCAATGCCATTTTCAACTGTGAACCAACAATACAACAACGTACAACCGTCTTTACCACAGGTTCCACCACCAATACCTCATGGCCCGCCACCTATGCCTCGAGGTCCACCTTCTATGCCTCAAGGAGCACCCATGTTCACGTTCGAGCCTTTTAACAACGTATCCCAACAAATTCCTATTCCTGGTCATATACCCACAGCTGCTAGTTCCACCGTTCATACGACAATACCACCCAGTACCGGAATTTCTTCTAGTTGTATTCCAACAATCCCAATAAACGTTGAAGATCCTCTGAACGTACGACTGAAGTCCCTGGAAGAACAAAATCAAAAATTGTTCGCATTACTCACAAAGCTACCCGGAGCAGCAGTACCCGTCGAAGTTGAACCTAAAACTGGATTTCAGGCTTCACCGTTCGTTGATGAATTAGCTCTTGTTGACGTTCCTAAGAAATATACTATACCAACTTTCGCAACAAAATATTCTGGAATCACAGATCCAGTCGAACATATAGCACAGTACAAGCAACTTATGTGGACAGTTCCTATACCGGCGCAATATCAGGAAGTCTGCATGTGCAAAAGCTTTGGATCAACTTTAACAGGAGCAGCATTACAATGGCTTATTAACCTAAAGCCAAAGAGTATTGGATCATTTGCAGAATTGGTGAACCAATTCACTCGACAATTTGCTAGCAGTCGTAAGATGGAGAAGCAGACCAGCGACCTGTACTATATCGTACAGAAATCTGGAGAAACAATCCGCGACTACTTCAACAGATTCAATGCAGCAATGATTGAAATAAAAAATTGCGACGTGAAAACAGCAATCGAGGCATACAAGCGTGGATTAGAAGATTCCTATGGATTATATCTGGAACTAACGAAATATCCGCCAGAAAACTTCGACGACGTACGAGCTAGAACACTAGCTTTCATGAGAATAGAAGATGATGCTCTCTTCCGACGAAAGCATTCCGCAGAAAAGAAACCTCTTGGTGCTCAAAAACATGACTTTAAGCATAAAAGAGTAAACAAGATCGGAAATCCTCGATACGAGTCAAAAACTCGACCAAGCAAAGGTACTGTTAAAATACGATATCCAGAGTTATCTACTTACAATTTTGCAGGTACATCAAAGATTTGGTGGATTCACTACGAAAGATTGATGCAAACGTACGGGCCAAAGAAATCTGATAAACCAAGCAAGGACAAAGATCAGAACAGATGGTGCGACTTCCACGACGATCATGGTCATACGACGGATGAATGCATCAGTTTAAAGAAGGAGATTTCATATTTGAAATCTAAGGGGCATCTAAAAGGCCTCATCCCAGAAGAACAAGGACGACCAGCGTCACCGGTTCATACAAAAGTCATAAACTGTATCACTGGAGGATCAGAAGTTTGTGGACTTACATATTCAGCTGCAAAGCGACATGCACGAGATGGTCCAAGCGAACATCCTATCCCCGGAGAAGCCAAATCAAAGACAGAAAAAGAGCTCGATGCAATGGCAATCACGTTCGACCAAGACGATACACAGGGGGTCCATCATAAACATCATGACGCTCTAGTCATACAGTTGACAATCGGAAACTGTTCGACTAAGAGAATATTGATTGATGGAGGTAGTTCGGCTAACGTTATTTTTGCAGATACTCTTAAAGTCATGGGAATCGAACGGTCAGAAATCGTGCGACGAAGTACTACTCTGATTGGATTCAATGGAGACCCGATGAACACTCTCGGAGAAATCATTTTGCCTGTCTACGCCAAAGGCATCAACAAACAAACAAAGTTCAATATTGTGGACTGCCAATCAGCTTACAATGTTATTCTTGGAAGACCATGGATCCATGAGATGAAAGCAATTCCTTTGACATACCACCAGAAGATCAAATTTCCTTCTCCATGGGGAATTCAAGAAATTGCTAGTGAGAACAAAGTCGCACGAGAATGCTACAAGATTACGATGAAGACAAAGTCGCAGGACATCTAGCAATTACAGAGCCAGGATGAGAGGAAATCGAACGACGATCTTCGGCTAGAAGAAGTCGTCCTTGATCCTGAACATCCTGATCGAAAAGTCTTCGTAGGAGCCTCGCTCCCCCCTGACATAAAAAATACGATTATATCTTTTTTGCAGGAACATTCAGACTGTTTTGCATGGTCGCACGAAGATATGGTTGGAATAGATCCAAGCATTATATCGCATAAATTGAACGTGGATCCTACGTTCAAACCCATTAAGCAGAAACGTCGCAAGTTCGCGCCTGAAAGAAATAAAGTGATCAACGATGAAGTTGACAATCTGCTTAAAACAGGGAAGATCCGAGAAGTCAAATATCCAGAATGGTTGGCTAATGTAGTCGTCGTACAAAAGAAGAACGGAAAATGGCGAGTCTGCATTGATTTCACGGATCTAAACAAAGCTTGTCCAAAAGATCCTTTTCCTTTACCTCATATTGACGCCATGGTTGACGCGACAGCAGGACATGAATTGTTGACGTTCATGGACGCATATTCAGGATACAACCAAATATTGATGCATACGGACGACCAGGAGAAGACTGCATTCATGACAGACAAAGGCATATACTGTTACAAAGTTATGCCATTTGGTCTCAAGAATGCAGGATCAACATATCAAAGATTGGTTAACATGATGTTCAAGGAACATCTTGGTCGAACGATGGAAGTTTATATCGACGACATGCTTGTGAAATCAGAACGTTCGATCGATCACGTCGCACATTTAAAGCAATCCTTCGATATCCTACGACAATACAAGATGAAGCTCAATCCAACAAAATGTTCCTTCGGAGTACGAGCAGGAAAATTCTTGGGGTACTTGGTCACGCAACGCGGAATCGAAGCAAGTCCGGAACAAGTCAAAGCTATCGTCGAGATACAATCTCCAAGGAATGTCAAAGAAGTCCAAAAATTAACAGGACGAGTGGCAGCTTTAACCCGATTTATTTCACGATCATCGGATAAATGCCATTTGTTCTACAATGTCCTACGAAAGAATCAAGGCTTCTTGTGGACAGACGAACATGAGAAAGCTTTGCAAGAACTGAAGCAATATATGACATCACCTCCACTGCTGACAAAACCAGTCGAAGGAGAAAGTCTACAGTTGTACTTGGCAGTGAGCAAAAATGCGACAAGTGCAGTACTTGTGCGAGAAGAAGATCAACGACAACAACCAATCTATTATGTCAGCAAATCTTTCCTCGACGCAGAAACCAGGTACACATCAATGGAAAAATTGCTACTAGGTCTTATGACGGCAGCAAAGAAGCTAAGGCATTACTTCGAGTCACATCATATCATTGTTGTGACCAATTATCCACTCAAGACGGTGCTTCGAAAACCAGAACTGACAGGACGACTAGCCAAATGGAGCATTTATCTCAGTGGGTTTGACATTGAGTTTAAACCTAAGACGGCCATCAAATCGCAAGTATTAGCAGATTTTGTGGCAGAATTTTCTCCAGGATTGGAACCCACGACGTGCGACGAAGTTGTGATGATTTCAGACAACCAGCCTTGGATACTCTACGTTGATGGTTCCTCGAACGTACGAGGATGTGGATTAGGTATTGTCTTAAAATCATCACAAGGGGGAAATATAGTGTACTCCGTACGATGCGAATTCAAAGCCACAAACAATGAAGCAGAATATGAAGCTTTGATCGCAGGACTAGATATTGCTCTTAGACTGGGGGCAAAACAGTTGCACGTTCGAAGCGATTCTTTACTGGTCGTAAACCAAGTAAATGGAGATTTTCAAGCAAAAGACTCAAAAATGATGAGTTATCTCAAAGCCGTTAAAGATCGAATCGCACGATTTGAACAGTTCCTGATCGAGCAAATACCAAGAGATCTAAATATGCAAGCGGACGCACTGGCCAATCTGGGATCTGCATTTCATGATCCGTTCATGGAAAATATTCCAATACTTCATCTCACAACACCAACAATTGCGACAAACGATGAAGTACAGATGAACGAAGAAATTTACAATTGGTCGCTCGACATATGGAACTACCTCAAGCACGACCAACTACCTGAAGATAAAATGGAAGCTCGAAAGACAAGGTCGAAAGCTTCAAGATACACAATTTTTGAAGATCAACTTTATCGAAGATCCACAACAGGACTTCTTCTACGATGCGTCACAAATAAGGTACAAATCAATCAAATTCTCCAAGAGATGCACGACGGAGAATGTGGAAATCACGCAGGGGGCAGAAGTCTTGCTAGTCGAATCTCACGACAAGGTTACTATTGGCCTACTCTACGAGAAGATGCCATAACGTACGTCCAACGATGCGACGCATGTCAAAAACATTCGAGTATGGTCCATCGACCATCTGAACCTTTACATTCTGTTCTAGTTCCATGGCCTTCATGCGATGGGGAATGGACATCGTGGGAAATTACCTCCAGCCCCTGGACAAAAAGTTTATCTACTCGTGCTCACGATTACTTCTCGAAATGGATAGAAGCTGGTGCTTTCTCACAGGTCCGAGATAAAGAAGTCATATCTTTCATTCAGAAAAACATCATTTATAGATTCGGGGTACAGCTGAAATCATGTGCGACAATGGCTCACAATTTATAAGTGATAAGACTCGTACGTTCTGTGAAAAGCGAGGAATCAAATTAATCACTTCAACTCCGAGATATCCACAATCTAACGGGTTAGCAGAGTCGAGCAACAAAGTCATCATTAATTCGATCCGAAAGAGGTTGAAAGGAGCAAAAGGAAAATGGGTAGATGAATTGCCATCTGTCTTATGGGCAAATCGTACGACACCTAGAGCATCAACTGGACAAACTCCGTATTCTCTGGTATATGGATGCGAAGCAGTCTTGCCAATCGAAGCTCAAATACCAACTGCCAGAAGTCGCACGTATGATCAAAATGCAATAAATTTATCCTACGATCTTGATGCCTTAGAAGAAATCCGAGAAAAAGCACTACGAACGATGGCTGCACAGAAAGGAATTGTCGAAAGACACTTCAACAAAAAGGTAAAGGCAAAAATTTTTCAAGTTGGAGATTATGTCTTACGACATGTGTTTCAAAACACACAAGAGCCAAACGCTGGAAAACTTTCCATCAAATGGGAAGGACCTTACATAATTTCCAAAGTCATTGGAAATGGAGCATACAGACTTACGACTATGGAAGGTATGGAAATCCCACGAAGCTGGAACGCCCATCACCTCAAAAGGTATTATTTCTAAACCTATTTACATACGATTTATTCCTTATCCATTACTGACTTAAGCATCGGAGCGCCGTTGGCTAAGCCAACGACCACCCCTTAGTCATCCTTTTTCGCAGGTATCGCACGATAAATCGCATGGATCGCACGATTAACGCAAGTATCGCACGACTTAAATGCATGCTTATCGCAGGAATCGCACGACAAAAATCGCATGGATCGCAAAAAAAAAAAACCGCTATAACGCACGATTATATCGCAAGAGCGCAAGTCAACTCGCCAGTCGCACGAATACTCTCATGAGTACAAAAGAAACGTTTCTATCATAAGTCTAAGGACTTTAAAACAAATGCATGCAAAAATAAAAGCTATAACGCACGATACAGGCTAAACGCACAGGCTAAAACGCATGATACGAGCTAAAACGCATAAGTTATAATAACACAATAGTGATAACACACGATATTCAATCAAAATTTCTTTCATTAAACATCTTTTCTGCCTTAAAATGGCAGAATACAAGAAAAGAAAGAAGTTCTACGATTACAAAGATTAAAACTATTCTAAAGGAGCGTTGGTAGCAGGTGGATCTACGACAGGGGCCTCTACAGTCTCTTCAGGATGCGCAGGAACGGATCCAGAGGTTTCAGGAACCTCCTCCTCGACACCCGCATCCTCGACCTCCGCGGGCTTTTCTTCGTCCAGGCCTTTTAGATCTTCCTCGTCGAGAAGGTCTTCAGAACCCATCACTTGAACGAAAGAAGCCACCTCGTCCTTTGCCATCTGAGAAGTCACAGTCCAGCGGCTATTCGTCGCATGACCGCAGTACGTGCGACCACGCGAACTAAGGCGGCGTCATCTTCCAGTTCTTGGATCTTGGACGATAGAGCTTCTTCCCTCTCAGCTTTCTCCCGTCGAATGACCAGCAACTCCTTCTCCAACTCCTTGGTGTGGTCCAAGGCCAACTTCAGCCGTTCTCGCTGTTGAACTTGGAATTGCTCGCTGAGTTCCAGCTTGGATTCCAAGTCCCCAATCTGGACCGACTTGGCATTGACCTCGTCGGTCATGTTGGACCAGTTTCTTTTTGGCCTTGTCGACCTCTTTCCTGGCCACCTTGGCATCATTCTGGTTCGACGCTATCTCCTCCTTGATTTTAGCCATCCGAGTATGGAGGCTAAGACTGGTTTGGAGAGCCTACAAGAAGAAAAAGAGAAAGTTAGAAGCTGTACAAGAAAAAAAAATAAAATCGTACGACAGGGACTTACCAAGAAGGAGATACCCGCGATGGAGGCATCAAGGTCTTCGATGTCGGCCTCCTCCATACGCGCCTTCTGAGCAGGACGTGAAACTGCTCCAGGACAGGGAAAGTGGCCGCCGTCCTGATCACATCGTCCACCATGAAGTCAGAAGGAATCTGAATCGTCATGGTCGTAAGACCAGACCCTCTTTCTCCTTGCCCTTGTCGACCTTCGACACAGATTGGCTGGACGCACCCTCTCCCTTTGCAGGAGGGGCGAAACTAAGAGGGATAGCCTCTATCCCACCTTCAGCCTTTCGCTTGGCATCCTTAGGTGGGGTATCCAAAGAAACGTACGACGATCGCGTACGTTTAGCCACTAAACCCTCTTGGGCCGCAGCCTTCCTTTTGGCAGCACGAGCAGCTGCTTCCATCGTCGACGCCTTCTTAGAAGCTGAGCCTACACAAAAGAGAAAAAACAGAATCTAAAAAAGATTACTACAAACTTTAACAATAACGTAAGATACTTACCTTCCATCTCTACCTCTTCGATCACCTGCACCTCAGGTTCAACGTCACTTTCGTCACCGCCCTTCGATGTCCTATACGTGCGATCCGTCACACTATAACTGAGGAAGTGCGAGATCAACTCAGTCGACTCTTCGGTAGTCTCGAACGTAAAGCTGACAGCTGCGAAAAGAAAAAACATACGATTAGTATTGAAAAATAAATAAAAGCACAATAATGAGAACGAACGTCCAAATTACCATTGGAATTCCTTTTGGGGAAGACCCAAGACTCATCAGCGACCGAAGACGTTGGAGGGAAGACGTAATGAGACTTCCACCCTCATCATTCACTTGCGTGCGATGAACAAGCATGGTGTCATTCCAAACCCTTGGGGAAACAACCCATAACGGTTGTAGGGCGTTTGTCACGTTGTAGGCAGAAAAAAAGGTCGTCTACAGAGAAGGCACGACGACCCCAACCCCTTGGTCCCCGTTCGATTACAGGATGACGCGCCAAAACTGGGGCATAACTTTTCCCGGAGACAAACTAAGCGAGTCATGAACGCCCTCGCCAAAGGAGAGTAAGGCCATCGAAATCCGATCTTAAACGGATATTCAAACAGGGCAAAGAACCCCGTCGAGGTATCCGCCGGCCGGTTTCTCTCGGCTACTCTTATTTGAGCCCCTTGGTAACCCTGCCAGTTCCCTCAACTCTCCTACTTCTAGACTTTCCGTAATCGAACTCCTAACTTCCGCGACATAATGAACTTAGTCGACTTAAAACTATTTCTCAAACGGATGAACCTAAGATTTCTAAACCTCTATTACTCTTATTTGCTATTGATTTCAGACGCATGAAACAGGGGAGAAGAAGGTACCTTAAAAGCCTTTCCCGCACGAAATCTTTGCCCAAAAATAGTCGGATTACGATTCTTGTGAATCGGAACAAAAAATTAGAGAAGATTTTGTAAAATCTTTCCTCCTTGAATACTTATTTTTTATAGCAACTAAATCATACGAAAAAATCCAAGATAATCACGCCACAAATCAACAGTTAGCCGTTAGAAAGACGCGTCCCAGGATAACGGCTAGATAATGGCTAGATAAGGTTTATTTTCTCAACGATAATTCAAACCGTTTACCAATATTTTTACTCTTTGTCCAGCGAATAAAGATTTAGAAAAAAATTAGAGTTATTTTCTAAATTTGGGGGCAAATTTGTTAGGGTAAAAATCTACAATCGCACGACAACCGACTATAAACGTAAGGTAAATGTTAGGGCAATAGTCCTGTATTAAAGATAAGGTCCTGAGATAAAACCTAATAGGACTATCGAACAAAGATCAATAAGCATCGAACGCATCAATAAATAAAACGCACGATGACATATTGTCTTTCGACGATACTAACGAATTAAACTACAAAGTTTATATGTTTGATGGCCGATAACGTATTATCATATCTAACAATTGTCCACCTTTGAGGAAATCGAAATTGAGTACTATTATGCTCGTTGAAGCCCCTCATTACAATGAGCAAGTCGTAAGTTATGTATCGTTCGACAACATCAAGATCGACCGTTACAAGCAAGATTCCGCAAACAGTTACAATTTGGGCGTTACTCTCCGAGCATTAATTAAGACAATAACGTTGGACGGTTACGATTTAATCATTGATGAGCCACAATACCGTTTGGACCGTTATTATTTAAGCTACTATAAAAGAAGAATCAAGCCAGCATTGCAACAGACGAAATCTATCTGAAGCTCACAAGTTCTATAATCATTATTTTTGAGAATCATCTGTAATTTACATTCGATTTCATACGTCTCTCAATTGTTTAAACGTACGATCAAAGTGTATACTTGAAGGATATCACCCCTGATTGGTGAACATAGTGCTTTGTCGACTTATTTTTTTAGGTCGACCGCAGGTTTTTTCCTCCGTCGTGAGGTTTTTCCTGCGTTCCATAAATTATTTGTCTCATTTTACTTTTCCGCACTTTTTCATTTGATTGTAAATTTTTTTCTCTCGACGGTCAAAGCCTCACACAAAAATTTCTTACGACAAACGAGTTGGGGTAATTTTTTACATTAACAGGCCTAAATCGGACTCCCGTAGCAAAAAGTTATGGACGTTTTAACCGTTTTTTTCCCCGACGCCAAAGGGGGGACCCTTTGGTAGCCTGGTCCGGATGGGTCCGGAAAATCCGGGGCGAAATTCTCAGGAAACTTTACGTGGGCCCTCTATGATGTTAAGGTAAGGTTTAACAAGAAAAAAGCCGCACGGGAAAACCCCTCCAAGGCCCAAACTACTGCATCCACATTCGAAAAGCCGAAGAAGGCAATAACTGCAATTTTCCAATTGTGGCCGAATAATTGTTCATTTCCAAAATCCGAGACGCTGGAAATGTACTCCTCGTTCCATAGCTTCGTTTTGATAGCTCTGGGCCTAAATCGGACTCCCGTAGCAAAAGTTATGGACGTTTAACCGTTTTTGCCCCCACGCCAAAGGGGGTACCCTTTGGTAGCCCGGTCGGATGGCTCCGGAAAATCGGAGGCGAATTCTCAGGAAACTTTACGTGGGCCCTCTAAAGTGTTAATGAGTAAGGTTTAACAAGAAAAAGCCGCACGAAAACCCCTCCCAAGGCCCAAACTACTGCATCCATCCATTCGAAAAGCCAAAAGGCAATAACTGCAATTTTCCAGATTGTGGCCGAATAAATTGTTCATTTCCCCAAAAACCGAGACGCTGGAAATGTACTCCTCGTCCATAGCTTCGTTTGATAGCTCGTGGGCCTAAATCGGACTCCCGTAGCAAAAGTTATGGACGTTTAACCGTTTTTCCCCCGACCCAAAGGGGGTCCCTTTGGTCCTGGGGCCGGGGCCCCGGGAAAACCGGGGGGCAATTCTCAGAAAATTTACGGGGGCCCCTATGAGTTAAGAAAAGGGTTAACAAAAAAAAAGCCCACGAAAACCCCCCCAAGGCCCCCAAACTACTGCATCCATCCATTCGAAAAGCCAAGAAGGCAATAACTGAAATTTTTTCCAGATTGGGCCAAAAAATTTTTCCAAAACCCGCCTCCCCCACCCCCGGGGCCCCTCCCACCCACCCCCCCGCCCCCCCCCGGGGGGCCAAAATCCACCCCCAAAATTTTAAGGGCCCAGGAAAATGGGAAACCCCCCCCACCCCCCGCGGCCAAAACACCCCACTCACAAAACCCGGGGCAAACCCCCCCCGGTTTTTTCCCAAAAACCGGGCCCTGGGCCCCCCCCCCCCATAGCTTGGGCCCCCAAACACCCCCGTGGCAAAAGATGGCACCCCCCGCCAAAACCCTGGGCCCGCCGGGGGCCAAAACGGGCGTTCCGCGGGGGCCCCGGGGCGGCCCCGCCCCCCGGGCCCCCCAGCACCTCCAAAAACCGGGGAAAAACCAAATTTTCCAGTTTGGCCCAAAAAGCCCAAAAACCCCAACCTAAAGACCCCCCAACCAACCCGGGGCCCCCAAATCGGCCCTGCAAAAAACAAACCGGGCCCCCCCCCAAAACCCCCCCCCCCCCGGGGGGTTGAAAATAAATTTTAAAATTTATTTTAAAAAATAATTTAAAAAAAAAAAAAAAAAAAACCCCTTAAAAAAAATATATTATTAAAAAAAAAAAAAAAATTTTTTTAATTTAAAATTTTTCTTTTCCAAAACCCGAGACCTGGAAATGTATCCTCGCCATAGCTTCGTTTTGATAGCCGTGGGCCAAAAACGGCCCCCCGTAGAAAAAAGTTTGGACTTTTAACCGTTTTTGCCCGACGCCAAAGGGGGCCCCTTTTGGTAGCCTGGCCCGGGAGGGGCCCGGGAAAAAACGGAGGCAATTCTCAGGAAACTTTACGGGGGCCCCTCATGATGTTAATGAGTAAGGTTTTAACAAAAAAACCCGCACGAAAACCCCCTCCCAAGGCCCAAACTACTGCTCCTCCTTTCAAAACCCAAGAAGGCAATAAGCAATTTTCCAGATTGGGGCCCCGAAAAATTGTTCATTTCCAAAATCCAAGCGGGAAATTTTACTCCTCCCCATACTTCGTTTTGATAGCTCGGGGGCCCAAAATCGGACTCCCGTCAAAAGTTATGGACTTTTAAACCCGTTTTTGCCCCACCCAAAAGGGGGGGTCCCCTTTTGGTGCCGGGTCCGGTGGGCCCGGAAAACCCGGGAGGGAATTCCGGGAAACTTTACGTGGCCCCTCATGATTTTTAATGATAAGGTTTAAAAAAAAAAAGCCCACAAAAACCCCTCCCAAGGCCCAAACTACTGCCCATCCATTCGAAAACCCGAAGAAGGCAATAACGCAATTTTCCAGTTTGTGGCCGAATAATTGTTCTTTCCAAATCCGAGACGCTGGAAATGACTCCTCTCCCTACTTCTTTTTTTGATAGCCGGGGCCAAAATCGGACCCCCCGTGCAAAAGTTAGGACGTTTAACCGTTTTTCCCCCGACGCCAAAGGGGGTCCCCTTTGGTAGCCTGGTCCGGATGGGCCCGGGAAAAACCCGGAGGCGAATTCTCAAAAAATTTTACGGGGGGCCCTCTATGATGTTTAATGAGTAAGGTTTAACAAGAAAAAAGCCGCACAAAAACCCCCCCCCCAACCCCCAAAAACTACTGCCCACCATTCGAAAAGCCGAAGAAGGCAATAACTAATTTTCCAATTGTGGCCGAATAATTGTTCTTTTTCCAAAATCCGGACCCTGGAAATGTACCCCGCCCTAGCTTCTTTTTTGATAGCTCGTGGGCCAAATCGGCCCTCCCGTAGAAAAAGTTAGGCTTTAACCTTTTTCCCCGACCCAAGGGGGTCCCCTTTTGGGTAGCCTGGTCCGGGATGGGTCCGGGAAAAATCCGGAGGCAATTCTCAGGAAATTTTACGGGGCCCTCATAAGTTAAGAGTAAGTTTAACAAAAAACCCGACGAAAACCCCCCCCCAAGGCCCAAAACCCCTACTGCCCCAAACCTTTCGAAAAGCCGAAGAAGGAAATAACTGCAATTTTCCAGATTGTGGCCGAAAAATTGTTCATTTCCAAAATCCGAGACGCGGGAAAATGTACTCCTCGTCCATACTTCTTTTTGATAGCTCGTGGGCCTAAATCGGACTCCCTAGCAAAATTTGGACGTTTAAACCGTTTTTGCCCCGACCCAAAGGGGGGGTTCCCCTTTTGGGTACCCGTTCCGGATGGGTCCGGAAATCCGGGAGGCGAATTCCAGGAAACTTTACGGGGGCCCTCATGATTTTAAGGTAATTTTTAACAAGAAAAAGCCGCACGAAAACCCCCCCCAAAGGCCCAAACACTGCATCCACCCCTTTCGAAAACCCGAAGAAGGCAATAACGCAATTTTCCAGATTGTGCCGAATAATTGTTCATTTCCAAAATCCGAGACGTGGAAAGTAACTCCTCGCCCAATTCGTTTTGTGCTCGTGGGCCTAAATGGGACCCCTTTGCAAAATTTTATGGACTTTTAAATTTTTTTTGCCCCGACCCAAAGGGGCCCTTTGGGTAGCCTGGTCCGGAGGGGTCCGGAAAACCCGGGGGGCGAATTTCAGGGAAATTTTTACGGGGCCCTCTATGATGTTAATGATAAGGTTTAACAAGAAAAAGCCGCACAAAAACCCTCCAAGGCCCAAACTACTGCATCCCCCATTCGAAAACCGAAAAAGGGCAAAAACGAAATTTTTCCAGATTGTGGCCGAAAAATTTGTTCATTTCCAAAAATCCGAACGCTGGAATGTACCCCTCGCCATGTTTTCTTTGATAGTCTGGCCTAAATCGGACTCCCGTAGCAAAAGTTATGGACTTTTAAAACCTTTTTTGCCCCGACGCCAAAGGGG
>JARYMX010000524.1:0-18697 GCA_030169165.1 Centaurea solstitialis | reverse complement strand
ACTTATGGTGCAAATTTTAAAAAAATTATCATATTTAGGTTTGTTCTCGCTGGGATTTCAAATATGGTATACTCGGACTTTGAGAGTCCAAGTACTTTGCTACCATAGGTACATATGTCATTTCATTTTGAAGGCTGCCATGTTTTTGAAAGAAATCGGACTTTGAAAGTCCAATTTTCTTTGCAATATATCTCCAATTTACATATTTAGTCCCTCAATCTATAATACTTATTCACTTTATACCTTTAACTTTTCGATATTTCATTTTACGTTTTAGTCATATATCGTGTATTGACCAAAATACGTTAAAAAATACGTTTTAATTTTAACAAATTACGCCATTAAATTCGTATCATCGATACGATCGAAATGAGCCTAATATTGAATATTTTTTGACGTACTTATTGTATTATATGCTATATATACGTTCCAACTTCGAACCGACCCATATCCTATATCAATTTTTAAACTTACATATTAGTCCTCTAGACTTACAACTTATAAGGTTTATTCACTTTACACTTTTTAATTTTCAGTATTTCATTTTACGTTTTGATCATATATCGTGTATTGGCCAAAATACGTTTTAATTTTAATAAATTATGCCATTATGTTCGTATCGTCGATACGATCGAAATGAGCCTAATATTGAATACTTTTTGATGTATATATTTTATTATATACGATATTTATTTTATTATATCGTATATAATAAAATAAATACATGAAAAAAATTCAATATTAGGCTCATTTCGATCTTATCGACGATACGATTATAATGGCGCAGTTTGTTAACATTAAAACGTATTTTTTTTAACATATTTTAGATCGTATCGACGATACGATTATAACGGCGTAATTTGTTAAAGGTAAAACGTATTTTTTAACATGTTCCAACCAATATACGATATTTGAGTAAAACGTAAAATGAAATATAGAAAAGTAAAGGTATAAAGTGAATAAATATTATAAGTTTAGGACATTAATATGTGAATTTGAAAATGGGTATAGTATTCGGGTATATTGGAGCTTATATATATATATATATATATATATATATCAAAAAATATTCAATATTAGGTTCATTTTTATCGTATCGACGATACAAACATAATGGCATAATTTATTAAAATTAAAACGTATTTTTTATCGTATTTTGGCCAATACACGATATATGATCAAAACGTAAAATGAAATATTGAAAAGTAAAAGTAAAAGTAAAGTGAATAAACCTTATAAGTTGTAAGTCTAGAGAACTAATATGTAAGTTTAAAAATTGATATAGGATATGGGTCGGTTCGAAGTTGGAACGTATATATAGCATATAATACAATAAGTACGTCAAAAAATATTCAATATTAGGCTCATTTCGATCGTATCGATGATACGAATTTAATGGCTTAATTTGTTAAAATTAAAACGTATTTTTTTAACGTATTTTGGCCAATGCACGATATATGACTAAAACGTAAAATGAAATATCGAAAAGTTAAAGGTATAAAATGAATAAGTATTATAGATTGAGGGACTAAATATGTAAGTTGGAGATATATTGCAAAAGAAATTGGACTTTCAAAGTCCGATTTCTTTCAAAAACATGGCAGCCTTCAAAATGAAATGACATATGTACCTGTGGTAGCAAAGTACTCGGACTCTCAAAGTCCGAGTATACCATATTTGAAATTCCAGCGAGAACAAACCTAAATATGATAATTTTTTTAAAATTTGCACCATAAGTGCAAAAAATTCTAATCATGGACGTCCAAGCCAACTTGCCCATTGGGTCTAAAGATACAGTCAAGAAAATAGAAAATCCCGGGTACTAGTGAGGAGACTCAAAAATACATTTACTCCATTTTCGTGGTCCTCATTTGATATATCCTAAATTCCTCATGTCATCGAAGTTAGGCACGCAAAATAAACGACTTTGGACTCTATGTTAGATCGAGTAGCATTGATTAGAAAGTACGATATTTGTTAAATCAATGCAAAACGACACCAAAAACTTGACTTCAATTTTTCTCTAATCCATCACGATCACCAAATTACATTAATCATGTTCGTCTTAACAATTTTTAGGTGTTTGTTATTGGTAAAGATTTTGGATCAATGGTTGGCTACATGTTCTCCCTTTTTCACCCAGAGAAAGTTTCGGCAATCGTATCACTTGGTGTGGCATTTAGGCCCCCTGGTTCCCGGACTAGTCAAGTGCTCCCCGAGGGCTACTACATTCAAAGATGGCAGGTACGCATTTATATAGCGCGATTAACATTAACGTATTAGAAACCATAAAGATTTCCTATTTTTACATTTTTGTGCAAAAAGATATCTCTTAACTCAGTATATTTGATAATGTTTCGTATAATTGAAATCTTTATCAGGAAACTGGAAGAGCTGAAGCTGATTTTGGACGTTTTGACATTAAAACGGTGGTGAAAAACATCTACATTTTGTTTGCTAGAAGTGAAATACCGATAGCCGGTGAAAACCAGGAGATAATGGATTTGGTGGAACCGTCCACTCCTCTACCATCTTGGTTCACGGAGGAGGATCTTGCCGTCTATGCGGATTTGTATGAGAAATCCGGATTTCAAACTCCACTCCAAGTTCCTTACAGGTAATTTATTGAACCTACCATTTAACATCAAAGTGTATGTGGGACTGAGTGGGACAAGACAGTACAAAAACTTGTTGCCCCACGTGTAGGGACAGAACCAGATATTTCTTTAAAAGGTGTCATTATTTGACTATAAGAAACAAATATATGGATATGTTCACAAAGTTTCGGTTGGTCATTTGGTTAGTTCATTACTTTTATATTTTAGGTCATGTGCTCAAATCTTTTATTGCAAAAAACAATTGAGCAACATAATAAATCTCAAATTAAAAGCTATAAATTGACCCCTAACAAGATTCAAACTCAGTTGAATGGAAGAAAAACCCTCTAAACCAACTTTACCAAAGAAAATTTGTGTCACCTTTGCAGTTTCAAAATATTCACACGCTGGCACTTTGAACCACCCTATAATTTTTTACACTATAATGGAGGAACAAAACGGTGACACGGGCCGGCATATGTTCTACGTTGGTCCATCCATGCCTACTTGTAGCACGACATTAGACCGGGACAAAATAGAACCTGAGTAGGACAAAAATGCATTTTTTTTCAGTCCCACCAAAATATTTGGAACAAAAATGAGGGATATGGAACTGACTCGGTAAATTACTAAATTACCCTTGTCAAATCAAAACCTTAAATTCTTGCTAGAAGACCCCCGGCTTGTAAAACAAAAATCGAAAGGATTGTGCATTATCTTTGAGTCGAATTCGATTAATCATTGTAGGATTCTAAAGGCGAAAGTTGAACTTCCGAAACAAGCTCCGAAAGATTTGAAGGTAGTAGCTCCAACGTTGTTAATCATGGGCGAGAAAGATTTTGTGTTCAAGATTCCCGGAACCGAAGAATACATAAGGAGCGGGGAGGTCAAGAAATACGTACCCAACCTCGAAACCATATACTTGCCTGAAGGATCTCATTTTATTCACGAACAGTTCCCCGACCAGGTGAATCAGCTCATCCTCAATTTTCTCGATTCCAACAAACAGTAGTGCCACTAAACCCGAGTTTGAATCTTGCATTTGCGGCTTTCCAAAATTGGCCACCGTGTCAATAGACACACGGAAAGAAGGCTTCGGCTCTAGTTTGCTCCTTTTATATGTTGTTCATGAGTTGTATGGTTGTTTTTCGTTAAGCTCTGTATGGATTTAGTTGTTCGTATGGGTGTTTTTCATTAAGTTGTGTAATTAGTTGTTTGTATGAATTAAGGTGTCACAGCTTATTCTATCAGTTATATATGATTGTTTGGTTGTGGCTTAATGATATAGGAAGTGGCTTATTCAGTAAGCTTTTAGGGGCAGAGCTTTATGCAGAAAGCCATTTTTTCCCAAACCAGTCACTCCCGGTTAATAAATATGTTTCTTCCATCTATGAATAAACTCTCTCCAACAAAAACTTTCACGGTCTAATCCAAACATAAAACTTTATCCGTACAGTACTTGATGAAAAACCAAGTTCAGAATTGCATGTTTTTATGCTTAATAAAAAAACTGAATGGTAAAATTAACTATTTTACCCGTGAACATTCGTTTTTTCGTTAAGTTTTTTATTAATGTTGTTTTTCGCAAAAATAAGCTAGCTTATAAGCTAATACATGTTTGGATGGACCATAAGCTAGCTTATTGAAACGCTAGTTGGAGTAGCATTTCAGAAGGTTTTTGTACTTTGTTTCAATTATATATTTATTAATATTAACTATTATATCCCAAGATACCTTTTTTGATCATTTTACATACTTATAAGCTAGTTTTTCATCAGCTTAGCTTAACTTATTAGCTAGTTTGACAAATAGTCTAAGGTTGTGTTTGGCAAAATAGCTGATAAGCTAGTTTATGAATAAATTATGTTTGGTAAAAACCAGTTTATAAGTATGTAAAATGACCAAAACGGTATCTCGGGTATAATAGTTATAATACTAATAAGGGTATAATTGGAAAAACCTGCAATAAAACTCCGGAAACACTACTCCAACTAACATTTCATTAAGCTAGTTTATTTCATTAAGCTAGTTTATGGTAGATGTTTAGATGGATTAGCTTGTAACCTAGCTAATTTTTCCAAACACATCCTTTGACTTCTTTGAAATATGAAATCCATCCTTGACTTTGTTGACTTTGTTGACTTTTTTCTTGGTAATTTAGCACCCCCTCTACATGATAGTTGCACACCTTCTATAATCATTATTTTTTATCTTGATTTTCTAAATTGACCGTTGACTAACTACATAAGTAATCATTTGTTTTACCTAAATAATTTATTGTTTTATTTTAAATATTAATATTTATAAAATAATCATTTAATTGTATTTGAGAATTTATTTTTTTTGTTTTAACATTTATATAAAATAATCATAATAAATTTAAAAAAGAGTTATTTATTTTAACTATAATTAGAATATTTCGTAGTTCAATTAAGTAATTGATATTTTGTTTTTATTTGTTATTTTTTATATACATATTTTATTTTTAATCTAATTTTAAAATTACAATAATAAAATTATAAAAATAATTTAACCAAGAAAACAACAAACAATCTATATTAAAGTATAAAAAGTTTACATATATTATTATTAAATAGTTAGACAAGAATTGATTGATTGTTTTAGAATTCTTAAATATGGAAAAATAATTATTTATAAACTTTTAAAATTATAAACTGATCGATGATATATATTATATCAAAATATAAATAAAATAAAAAGTATAAGTTAACACCTGCAATTTAATGTCTACAAGTTAATTTTTTAATTTTTTTATTCTATTGTATATAAGCAAAAGATATGTTTTCATATACATAGACTTAGGATCAGGTGAGACCAAGTTGTTACCGTGACACCGCGTGAGACCAATACCTAACGTATGAAACTTCACAAAAAAACACCGTGAATGTACATAAAACTCGAATACACAGACCTAAAAATCATTTTCGATGCAAAAAAATATCAAAAACAAGCTAAAAAACGAAACCTTCACAGCTCAAGTTCTGTGAAGGTTACATATATATAATGCGAACCTTCACAAAAAAAATGTTGTGAAGGTTTCGTTTTTTAACCTTTTTTTGGAAAAAAAATTTCGATAGTGTTTTTTAGTATGTTTTAACGATGAATGTTCAATTTTTTTTACCTTCACAAATGTTTTGATGTGAAAACCCCAATGGGGCAGCCTACCGGTTAAGGCTTGGTGTTGGGGAAAAACTCACCCAAGTTCGAATACAGGGGTGAGCAACCAGGGGCCACTGAGTGTTAATCCCAGGGGAGCATGCTTTATCTCTCGGTAAAAAATTACCAAGAATGTAGTCTGGGCAAACCCAGGTGAACCTTATCAAAAAAAAATGTTTTGATGTGAAGTTTCAAGTGAAATATGTTGGTCTCACCGATCTTACCAAAAAACTTTGATATCACCAGAACTTAACTCTATATATATATTATTAAAATTTTAAAATTCTAAATAAAAAGTACGTTATTTTTGGTAATTAACTAGATATGTCTTTTGAACTTCTTTATTTGAAATTTAATATTTGTTAATAAAAAGAAAAGAAAATAAAAATCACGAATAATATGAAAGTGTTGTAGGATAAATGTGCCATCGTCTAAAGGATGTGATGATAGAGATTAGATAGAGATAGAGATAGACATTCATAGTTAGATTAGAACTACAATATCTCTTAGTTATCTTCATGTAATTCATCTGTATATAAAGGGTTTATGTATATAAAGGGTTTATGATTAATGAGAAATACAGATTCATTCTCTCTCTATTACTTGTTACAGATTCATTCTCTCTCTATTACTTGTTGTTCTATTTCTTTTTTCCTTTAACACGTTATCAGCACGTAAGCTCAGAATTGTTGAATAGTTGGTTCGTTCGTTACTCGTTGCTGGTTGCCTACATGCGTTCTCTTGTCATGTTGATTACAAGTTCAAGTAAGTTCTTTTTCCGGATTGCTTCTTGAGTTCCCGCTACTTCAACCCAATTAAGTAAGTTTTATATATTCTTTTAATATGCGAGTGTTTTTAGATTATGTTAGAAGTTAAAATATCGTTTATAATCTGATTCATATAATATTTGTTAGATGTTTACTGTTGGTATCAACAGAACTTGAAGAAATATTATAATCAAATCATATATCTAAACGAAAAGATAATTATCAGAATTTGCATAAGGTTTTTAGTTATGACTTTTGTGTTATTACTCACTGCTTTAACTATTTTCTGTTAATTAAAAAAAAAGAATTGAATTGGTTGAATATTTTGAAAGTTGGAAACTCCCTATAACTTGATTTGCCCCTTTTGTGTTGGTGTTTCTTTAATCAAATTAACTTTTGTTTTACCTGATTACTTAATTGATTTTTATTTGATAAACATCTATTATTTTAGTTGAAGTAATTCATGCATTATAATTTTTTTTAGTTTTTTTTAAAGAAAAAAGGCTAATTGACATATATTGGTTTATTTATTAAGTGTATTTAATTTATTACTTATACATAAGCTAATTTTGACTTTTCTTGACGTAGTTCATTAGTTTTATTTCACTGAATATATTAAAAAAAAATTAGCGTAATCCACATAATGAATCGTTACTTATTTTTATATTGGTCCATCTAATTTCATTTAATTTAGTATAACCATTTTGTTTCGATTTAGAGATTAGGCTTCTTTATATTCAGAGCCCATCTACTGCACAATATTCATATATTGATTAATTGTTATTATTATTATTTAATTGGTCAGTTAATTTAGTTATTTGAACTACTTAATTTGGTTAAAGTTTTATTTAGTTATATTACGTGCTCTTTGATTGATTTTATCCCAAAATATTTAAATGGTTATCTTATATAATTGCTTATTTTATCAAATATTTATTTTAGAGTGAACTTCATTTTTGGTCCCTGAACTTTGTAAACCCTAACACTTTTGGTCCCTGAACTAACGAAAGGTGCATATCATCCCTGACGTATGCATTTTCGCTTCATTTTTGGTCCTTGGCACTAACACCGTCAGATTGTAGCCGTTAGGACATATCACGTGCGTACCATGTGAGGGTATTTTAGTAATTCTATGTGTAGGGACCAAAAACGAACTTCAGTCTTTTATACAAACATTTACGTTGCTTCATCTCCTTAAATCCCTTAAATCCCTTCAAGCTTTTGACATCATCAGAGTATATAAACCCTGAAATCCCTTAAAGCCCTAGTTTTACCCTTTGTATGCGATCACGATTGTCATCTGAATGCTAATGCAATGTGGGTTGTTAGACAAAAAGATGAAGAATTTCATGAAGATGATGTATATGGTACGTATGTGTTTGTAAGTTATAAAATTCAAGTGTTTAAGTTCATGACTAACCAATGGGTATTTTGCACATATTCATGTTCACAGGAGCCTATAAAGAGTTGTTTTCAATGAAGATTCATCATGGTGGTGTGTTCTCTGGAAGCCTTGGTAGACAATATTTGAATGGGAAGGTAACCTTTGTTGATTTGGTTGATCCGATGAGCTGTCAGTCCATGAGTTTGATGCGATTATGAAATATTTAGGTTATCATGGTACTTACATGATGTATTACCATTTTTTAATCCCTAATAGTGACCTGGACTTTGGCCTTAGAGCATTTGGTTGTGATCAGGATGTGTTAAACTTGCTGCAATATGTTTCACAATGCAAGATAATTAAGTTTTATGTTGAACATGGCTCAACAAAGTTGAAAACATACTTTGTGTCACCTGAACCAAAAAGGGTTATCATTGAAAGTTGCCTGATGAACCCTCAACTGATGATGTGGGTTCTAGTAGATGTAGAAAAAGGCTATGTCTAGAATGGGATTACAAAGAAGATGAAAAAAATAAGGTTGTGGAGGGTTTAGAAGATGTTGCTACAAATGAAATTGGGAATGATGTGGATGCTTTAGAAGATGTTGCTACAAATGAAATTGGGAATGATGTGGATGGTTTAGAACACTTTGCATCACATGATATTGACAAGGATGCATTAGATGACTTTGATCCATTCTTTGGACAGACTTATAGTGCTGAAAAAGAAGGGAATGAGGGTGCTGAAGGGGAAAGGAGTGAGGGTGCTGAAGGGGAAAGGAGTGAGGGTGATGAAGGGGACACAGAGGATGAAAGGAGTGAGGGTGATGATAGTGATTACATAGGTGATGAAGAAGATATTGACTACATGGCTGAAGTAGACATGACCTCCTTCAATGAAAATGTTGATTGGGAAGCAGAATGGGTGGGCAATGAAGGAGATAAGGAAGAAGTAGAATATGAAGCTGAAAATCCAATGGATTTTGATGATAATGAAAGTGATTCAAGTGGCAGTTTGGAATCAAGCAGGAAAAAAGAGTTAAGGAAACTTAAGAAGATGCATGAAAAGAAAGAAGACATAGTAGGGGCTGCATTTAACTTTTATGTTGGACAAATTTTTGGTACAAAAGAAGAAATCAAGAAGATGATAACCATGTACTCTTTACATGCTTGTAGGGACATCAGGTTAATAAAGAATGATAAGACAAGGTTGAGGGCCATATGCAAGGGACAAAATCCAGTATTTAAAGAGGTTGGTGGGTCTAATAAAGAGGTTGGTGGGTCCAAGAAAAAGGCAAAAAAAGCAAGTGCAAGTGGGGAGCATTGTCCTTGGGTTTTGCATGTGTCTACTTGTAACAATGAGTCAACTTGGACAGTCAAGACATATGTTGGAGGCCACACTTGTTTACAAAGTAGAAAGCTTAAACTATGCACAGCCAATGTCCTATCAGAACAGATTATGGAAGACATAACTCCAAATCCAGACATCCCTTTGAAGACCCTTCATGAACAGATACAAAAGAGGTTTCAAATCAGTGTTTCATCACAACAAGTCTTTAGGGCTAAAAAGATGGCTTCCAAAAGATTGAGGGGAGACTATGAACAACAATATTTGTTGTTGAGGGACTACCTTGTAGAGTTGCAAAGATCAAATCCAGGCACAACTGTGAAACTGGAAATGGAAATTGAACCAAACCCTCATACAACCACAAGACAGTTCAAAAGGGTGTACATTTGTTTAGGGGATTTAAAGCAAGGTTTTAAGGCATTAGGGAGGGATCTGTTAGGCCTTGATGGATGTTTCATGAAGGGCATGTATCCTGGACAAGTACTAACTGCTGTAGGTGTGGATCCAAACCATGGTACCTATCCTTTGGCTTATGCCATTGTTGAGGCTGAAACAACAAACTCATGGTCCTGGTTCCTGGAATTACTTGGAGATGATCTAGATTTGGAGGCAAATTCCAACTTCACTTTTATTAGTGACAGACAAAAGGTATGTGTGTATATTTTCTTTGTCTACTGAATATTTTAATATTTTGCATTAATAATCCACTGACTTGTTCTTGTAGGGCATTATACCTGCTATAGCCAAGGTTTTTCCATCGGCCGAGCATAGATTTTGTTATAGGCATATACTTGAGAATATGAAGCTGAAATGGAAAGGAAAAGCCTATAATGATCTTCTTTGGAGGTGTGCAGCAGCCACCACTGTCCCACAATTCCATGCTGAAATGGAACAAGTAAGGAAGTTTAATGTGGATGCATATAACTGGTTGAAACAGATTCCACCTCATCATTGGTCAAGATCTCACTTTACTGGTAAGTTCTTTCATAACATTTGTATTTAGGGCTGTTAATGTATTTGTTTACAATATATGTATTTAGGCCTGTTTATTCCAAAACTGTTTACAGGAAGGGCCAAATGTGATGTGCTCCTCAACAACATGTGTGAGGTGTTTAATAAACAGTTGGTTGATGGAAGGGACAAGCCCATAATCACTGCCCTGGAGTATATTCGTGAGTACTTGATGAGAAGGTTAGTGCTTGTGCAAAAGGTAATTGACAAAAGTCAAGGGCCATTAACACCCACTATTGCTAAGATGCTTGGAAAAATAAAGGAAGAAGCATCCCAACTTGTGGTAACCTGGAATGGTTCAACTGAATATCAGGTATATATGTTTATGGTAACAGTCATGTTTGATACTTAGGTATACTTAGGTATATGTTTGATACCTGGAATGGTAACTGTTTAGAATTTCTAAATGTGGTTTAATACTTAGGTAAATGGAGCATGGGGAGATCAATGTTGTGTTAATCTAGAAGCCAAGTTTTGCGCGTGTAGACGATGGGAGTTAACAGGCATTCCCTGTAAACATGCTGTTGCTGCTATCTGGTTTAGTGCAGCCAATGGAGGTACAGTTGCTTTACCAGAAAATTGGGTACATCCACATTATCATCTTCAAACTTGGAAGATGATGTATCAGTTCAAGATTAACCCCACCAATGGAAGGTTATTGTGGCCTAAATCAGATTACCCAATCAAGATCATGCCACCAAAGCATCATAAGCAGATTGGGAGACCTAAGAAGAGTAGAAGGAAGACAGCAGAAGAGCTTAGCCAACCACTGGTTAAAGGATCAAAATTGCTGAAGATTGGGAAAGCAATGACGTGCCGAATATGCCATAAGCAAGGGCATAATGCAAGGACATGCAAGGGGAAAGGGACACCTTCTTAAATAGTACAAAGAAGGGTTGGATGATAAACTGTTTTTTGGGTGTAAGAATTGGATGATAAACTGCTGTTTTTTGGTTGTTTACAAACTGTTATCTTTTGGTTGTTCAATACTGCTATCTTTTGTGTATGGTTGTAAGCAGTTTAATAGCCAATTCTTTGGGCAATATTTGTAAGCAGATTGTTTTGTTATTGCAATGTTAAAGACTGCTATCTTTTGTCATTTTTTGTGCATTTTCTGCAATGTAATGGCTGTTTCATGCCATTGGTTTTGTCTGCATTTTAATAGTCATTTTTTTGTGCATTTTCTTACATTGTGTGCAATGTAATCTATAACATCATTCACATCAGTAGCCATATTTCAATAACATCATTCAAAAGAAAAGAGTGCATATTTCATTCATAAAGACCATTACAGAAGTACATATTTCATGATCAGAAGCTATGGTACCAAAAATACATTGACCAAAGTACTACTTAACCTCCACTTTAAACGGTTCAACCAAACATAGAGAACATTACAAACAAAATCCAAGAAAAAGCCATAATGATTTTCAATATTCGAGATTCTTGAACAGCAACTGCATAGGCTTCTTCAATGTTCTTTTTTGACCTCAATAACCCACGAACAACATCTATAGAACGTGAATCCAGTGGTTGGTCCATCCAACAAATAAACCCACAACATCGAACCTGTAAATCGAGCAACAATAAAATTAGGTCAAAAACACATTACTTTTACCTAATTACACACTTACAGTTCTCGAGCAACAATAAAACCAACGCCCAGGGTTAGAAGTTGTCCACGATGTTCGAATTATTGCATCTGCTCCACAAGGGCATATCACCATTGTTAACCTTTGAGAGGTTGAAGACAAAACCAGTTGGGAAGAAGGAGATGAAAGAAGAGAGAGGGAAAGAATAAATAAGGAAGAAAGAGGGAAACATGAAGTTTGTTTTTGGTCCCTACACATAGAATTACTAAAATACCCTCACATGGTACGCACGTGATATGTCCTAACGGCTACAATCTGACGGTGTTAGTGCCAAGGACCAAAAATGAAGCGAAAATGCATACGTCAGGGATGATATGCACCTTTCGTTAGTTTAGGGACCGAAAATGTTAGGGTTTACAAAGTTCAGGGACCAAAAATGAAGTTCACTCTTTATTTTATTATGAATTCCTATTCATAATTTTCAATCTTATAAGTAAACTAGTTGATAAGCCCGGGCTTCGCACCGGGTTTATGAAAAGTAGCTACCGACACTTTAACATATTTCAGTTAATATGCTATATATGAATAAAACGTAAAATGAAATATAGAAAACTAAGGCTGATATGTAAATTTAAAAGTGGGTATAGGATTCGGGTCAGTTAGAGCGTATATATAGTATATAATAAAATAAATACATGAAATAAAGTATTCAATGTTAGGCTCATTTCGATCTTATTGACTGATAACACCAAAATTATACATGTTTTGGTGGTGCTTAATTGGTTGAATTTACCCCGTTTATCACTTGATTCTCACCTAATTACTCACGAATTGGTATGTTTGTTACTTTTGAAGGTATTGGAGAACACGGAGCTAAAAAGTGCGGAAAATAGGCGAAATTGTGCGAAAGTTGGAAAAGTACAAAACAGGAAGTTTTAGCGATCGCGAAGTGAAGGTTTTGGCGCCGCCAAGACTGATATTCGAGAAGGTTCCTGCCTTTTATCAACTTAGCGCCGCGAAGATGAAGTTTAGCGCCGCGAAATTGGCAATTGCACTCTCAAGAAGATTCCAGAATTTGCCAAAAATAGAAGGAGTAGGGTTTTTAAGTGTTTCGCGCCGCGAACGCCTACTTGGCGAACGCGAAACAGCTTCCGGACCTTCTTTTAAATACTGTTCTCAGCCTTCAGTTCCATATGCAATTCTTAGACAGAAAAATACAGTAAAAGGGTCAGTTGTACCAGTTGGTTAGTGGTTTGGAGGGAGAATCAAGTGTGGAAAGAGGAGACGCTGCGCCGATACGGATACTCGATTAATCATCTGTAGCTGTATGGTCGGTAGAATGTCTGTCTTTATCTATACTTATTCTGTTTTCCTAGCTATGAGTAGTGAGTAGTTTTCTATGTAGTACTTATCGTGGTAGATGAACCATGTGGATATGATTTTATGGTTTTAATGATTATTGATTTGTTTTGCTTAATTGAATGTGGTTTTATGATTCCAATTTGATTCCTGCTATTTCGTGTGTTTGAACTCGTTGGTTGGGTTTGCTTTTGGACCAAAAAAGTAGACTCCATTGGGTTAATCAACCTCTCTTGACTTATCCTTCGAGACCTCGGAGAATTAGGTTAAGTGGTTTCTTGGACCGAGAGAAACTAGATTGTAAAACACCGGTTAGTTGAAATAGGATTGGGTGACTGATATTTAGGTTGTCTGACAATCAGCCTAGGTATTGGGACTAGGAGGACCATTCTAGTTGACAATCATATTATCTGCATGTTAGGGTGTCCCAGACTTAAATCCTTACAATAGCCAAATCAATCATACTTTTATGTAACTTAATTATCCACTTGGGGATTCACTATGCCATGATAAGTGCTACTGTTTTCTTTATTATTGTTAAATCAGTTTTTATTCTGCTTTCTAGTTCTTTAGTTGTTAATTTAGTTTTCAAATCATTTTCTCAAAAACCCCCCATAGCCTTAGATTAATTAAACTAATAGGATTACCAGTCTGTTACTTGACCGTTCCCAGTGGTAGATACGATACCTGGACTTTCCTACGCTATATTGCTATCGATCAGGTACGCTTGCCTGTGAATGTGGTAATAGGTGGTTAGGCATTAGAGGTTAAAACTTGTTACGCTTTTTATAGTTAATATTTACCGCATCAAGTTTTTGGCGCCGCTGCCGGGGAACGGTAGTATTTAGACTTTTGATCTTTGTTAGTTTTGTTAATCGATCCTTGTGAGGGATTACATCCCTTGCAAGTTTTTGCTTTTTAGTTTTTCTTTATTTATTATAATTATTATTATCTCTTTGTTTCCCGCAAGTTGCCCGTAACTGTTTGTTGTGGTTTCAGTCACGGCAAATTTGTTAGAGCCATTTGAGGAACCGGAGAGGGAATTCAGAAAAAGAAACAAAAAGACGAGAGCCAACAAAGTTCGCCCGAGAGCTTTGATTTTTGAGATGGGAGAAGAAGCACCAATGTGGACCGCCAGGAGGGCCGCTCCAACTGTTCCCACGAATCCGATCACGAAGCCGAATCTAAACAAGGAAATCCCGGGGAAGCTCCTTCACATGATCAAGGACCTTACCTTCGACGGGAAAAACGATAGCAATCCTATCGTGCATTTGGAAAACTTCGTGGATATCTGTGATCTGTTCAAAACCGAGGAAGGCCGAGATGATGCGATTCGTCTCCGAGTCTTTCCTCTCACACTCGCCGGAGAAGCTAGAGCTTAGCTGCGTTCGTTAGAGCCAAGCTCGATCACTACTTGGGAAGGACTGCGTTCCAATTTCCTTTCCCGATTTTTTCCACCATCTAAGATCGACAAGTTGAAAGCCGACATCCGATCCTTCCAACAAGATGACGGGGAGACCATATCCGAAGCATGGGAGCGTTTCAAACACCTTCTAAATTCGTGCCCAAGTCACGGATTGACTAAGAGCGAACAAGTCCAAACTTTCTACAGTGGGCTTGCTTACTCTTCACGTGCTACATTAGATTCATCTGCTGGAGGTGTCTTCATGTATAAAACGCCCACGGAAGGTTATAAGCTCCTCGAAGACATGCTCATACACAACATAGATTGGAGGACGGACAAGCGCTTACAAATTCCAAGAATGGCCGGGAAAATCTCAACCGATTTTGATCCATCGGATGAAATAGCTGCTGTGAAAAACCAACAGGTAAAATTTGAACGAAAAATAGATGAACTAATTAAATCTGTTCATGCTTTGCAGGTTGGATGCGAGGAGTGCAAGGGTCCACATTTGACTAAGGATTGTCCGAATCGCCCGATGATGACACCGGAGGAAGTTAATTATCTTAACCGGGGCGATTACCAAGGGAGGTGGAACAACAACCGTAACTTCAATCCACGACCTCCCGGATTATTTGCATCAAATCAACCGAACCAACGCACGGAGGGAGAGCCACGCATTTCTATCGAGGACCGACTCATCCAGTTCATGGACGCGCAAAAGAAAATCAATGATGAGGTAGGGTCATATTTGCGTAACCATCAGAGCATAATTCAAAATTTGGAATTGCAGGTTGGACGCATTGCTCAAACATTAGCCGAGAGGACCCAAGGAGAACTTCCGACGCAAACCCAAGTCAATCCAAAGGTGGAAAACGCAAAGCCGATGCTCATGATGGCCGGAACGAAGTCAAAGAAGGCGTGGGCAGATATTTACAACAAAAAGTACGACAGTGAAAGTGAGCCCGACTATGCCACGGATTACGATTCGGAGGGGTTCACAATCTCGTTCGAGCATCTTAAGCTTAATGATTCGGACACATCAAGTGATGACGAGAACGAGGATGAGGATGGAAAGCAAGGTGGATACGCGGAGTTCGTGATACCAAAGAAAGAAAAGAAAGGAAAAGAGAAGGAGAAAGAGAAACCGGACAAGGAAGAGCTCATCTATATCGCACCAATCAAGCATGACCCGGGAAGTTACAGTTTACCTATTTCTTGTTCTAAATACAAAGGTCTTGCTTTAATTGATTCAGGTGCCGCACTTAACATGATGCCTTCTTGTTTTTGTAGGAAAATGGGTATCAAGAAGATCGAGCCGACGGATTATCAATATCGAGGAGTGAACGGGTACATGACCAAACCGTTGGGGATAGCGGAAGCAGTTCCGATTCGAATCGGAAATTTCGTCTACTATACGGACTTTATCATAGCCAACCTCCCGAAGGACACGGAGATCCCTATCATTCTCGGGAGAGCTTTTCTGCATACCGCCCAAGTTAATACGGACATGCGAAATCAAGTTACGAGCATGGGGTATGGAGAAAACCGTTTGTACTTTGATCCCAACGGAGAGCCGGTTAGACATCTCGATGAGCCTTATGAAGATCCTTATCTTACCTATAAGAAGGTCCCGAACCGCCCACTGCTACCTCATGAACAAATGGGCCGAAAGAAGACGGAGGACTACCCGAATCCGATACAACCAAAGGAGATATCTACCAATCCGGGACCCTCCAAGAAGGAACATCGAAAGAAAAGGGGTTCGTCAGCCCGACGAGCCAAGAAATGAGCCGAAAGCGGGGTCGAGCTCTAGACCCAGTCAAAAATGAAGCGCTTCTCGGGAGGCAACCCGAGCATTTTTCGTTATTTTCAGTTTTAGTGTTTTTCGTGTGAGTTTTTACTAATGTTTTTGTTTTGTATTGCTTAGGTAACCATTCAGAAGGGATAGAAGCCAAAATCGACGAAAACCGACACGAATCGGAATTTTTCAAAAGGTGGAAACAGAAAGATTTCGCGAACGCCAAACCTTTAGTTTGGCGACGCGAAGTCTGTCCAGACCAACATCAGGTAAAATTTTTGAACTTGGCGATGCGAAGTGGTATGTTTGGCGACGCGAGAATCGATTTTACAATTTTAAATTCTTGGAAACCGCCTCTTCGTGACGCGAAGCCTTAGGCTTAGCGACGCGAAGTCGGCCCTGACGGTTTTTAAACCCTCATTTTTCACTTTTTCAAAACACAAAAACCTAATTTCTCTCTCGGCGCCGCGAAATCCTCTCACGTCCTTGCCAAGTTCGAAAATCTTAAGCTTCAATTTCATCCACAATGGCACAAAAGGTATGTTTCCTAACTTGATTTCGTTGGTTAAGCTCGATTTGGTGTAGTGAATTCATGATTTGGGGCAACAATGGTGGTTCTAGGTTTTCATAGATTCTATCTTGAATTGAAACCCCATTGTGTAATTAATTGTTGATTTGGATTGCATGCTATGATTTTTGATGGAAAAATAGTTTTGGCATGTGTTTTGCTTGTTGAATCTAGCTTGTTGGACCTTCAATGGTGAATTGTATGGAATTGGAATTGTTCTAGAGTGCACCATTGATGGTTAGAATTCTTGATTGATGCATACTTCGTTCTTAGAGTGCAATTTCATTATAGCATGCTAGTTAATGGGTTATTGAATTTAGTTGGATTGTGCTTGAATGCTAAGTGTGGGGATTTTGCACCCAAAATCCCCATCTTTTGATTTTACTAGACTGTGTTAGTGGAACCTTGGCTAAAAGCTCAAGTGTGGGGATGTTACACATCCCCGTTCATTTTGAATCGCAATACATGTATCGTTTAGCTTGAATTGTTAGCCTTGGAATTTTGTCTCATTGGTTTGAATGATATGAACTTTGTCTTGATCATATTGGATACACTTGGACTAAGACATTGTTTGTTTGGATTTTGTAGAGACAAAGAACTCGTTCGTCAACCTCATCGGTCCCTAATTTTCGTGCGCCGGGTGGAGGTCACGTCTTCACCTATTTTGGGAACGATCCAACGTTGAATGATCAAAGGCGTGAGCATTACCGAAAGATCGTCGACCGACTCGCGTCCCGTCAAATCCTGGTCCCGAGGAGAGTAGATTGGGATCTTCTCCAAGTTATGGGCATGAGAAATGAGATCGGAGCCAAATTGGAGAAGCATGCGTACGATGAGGAAGGCTCCGAGTACTTTATTTGCCATGCTTGGGAGCGCATCTTTGATTTTGCCGAGACCCTTTACCGAGAGCTCATTCTGGAGTTCGTGGCTACATTTCGGTTTGAGGAAGAGAAAGCCCTTGATGAGTTTTACCAGCCGTGCATGAGTTTTCGACTCGGTGGTGTTTGGCATTCGATCTCTTTGGTCGACTTGGCGGTGGCTTTGGGGATATATACCCAAGCCGAGGTGGAGGCTCCCGGATTCATGGAGTACATGTTCGCCAGCGGAAAGAGGCCGGACGACTTCGATCCCAGTTTATCTTGGGCAGTTCTCGGAAGTGGCAACTATGGTGGCAATCTCAAGGTCAAAAGCCTTCTCTCTTCTTCGGACCGACTCTATCATCGGATGCTTGTTAATGCGGTCAATGCACGTTCCTCGAGTGAGGAGAAGATCTCGACCTATGATCTTTGGCTTCTCGAGCAACTCACTACGGATGACAAATACCCGAACGCTCCCTATATCGTCGCCATGCAACTCATGAAGGGAGGCGGTTATCGCGAGGGTAGCCGGATGGCCGGTGGCCAATATGTCACCCGTTTGGCTAGGCATTACGGGGTTCTAACCGATGATGCTATTGCCTCGATGACGAGCCTCGGGGAGATGGGTTTGATCGACATGGAGCAACTCCGAGGAATGGGGGCAGCTGCGGTAGATCACTTGGTTCGCGGAGATCAGTTCACGTGGATCCCTTATCCACAAACACACGAGCCAAGAAGGAGGACGAGGAGTACCCAAGAAACCGGTGAAGCGAGCGGGGCGAACGAGGACGAACAACCGACGGATGAAGCGGGGCACTCGGGTTATGAAGACCTG